>APFE030937082.1:48480-62665 GCA_000404065.3 Pinus taeda | reverse complement strand
AGGTTGAAGTCATTGTGAACTGGCCTAAACCCAAATCTGCTACAGAAGTTAGGAGTTTCCTAGGAGCAGCACAATATTGGAGAAAGTTTATTGCTAAATTTTCCTTGATTGCAACTCCCTTACATGCTTTAACAGGATTGAACAAGGTGTTTCAGTGGGGAGGCAAACAACAGAAAGCCTTCGACACCTTAAAATAAAAAATTAGTACAACACCAGTACTAGCACTGCACAATATTGGATAAATTTTATTGCCAACTTTTCCTTAATTGCAGCTCCCTTACATGCTCTAACAGGATTGAACAAGGTGTTTCAGTGGGGAGGAAAACAACAGAAAGCCTTCGACACCTTAAAAGAAAAAATTAGTACAACACCAATACTAGCACTGCCAGATATTCAATGACCATTTGAGATTGAAACAGATGCCAGTGACTATGCCATGGGAGCAGTGTTGATGCAACACGGTAAACCCATATGCTATCATTCAGAGACATTTAATTTTGCAGTAGTTAATCATCCCACATATGATAAAGAATTGTATGCATTAGTACAGAGTGTGAAAAAGTGGAAACATTACCTAATGGGCAAAGAAACAATCATACATACAGATCATCAACCACTTCAATATTTGCACTCACAAACTAAATTACAGCGATCAAGACACTATAGATGGATGGGTTTTCTACAGCAGTTTCATCTTGTCATCAAATATAAGAAGGGCATACACAATAAGGTTGCAGATATGTTATCCAGACCAATTATAAATGCATCTACTATACTTAAGCATAAATCAGTAATGCATGAAAGCTACATTGAACAATATGCTCAAGATGTAGATTTTAAAGATGTATATGCAACTTTAAGTCATGGTAAACAAGTAGAAGAATTGGATTATTATGTTAAGTACCAACTCTTGTATCATTTGGGAAAGTTATGCATTCCACAAACTGAAAGAGTTAACACAATCCGAGAAGCACATACTTCTCTTATATCAGGTCATTTTGGTGTAAGTAAAACAGTTGCACAGCTGCAAAGGTTCTGTTATTGGCCAAGGATGCATGAAATGGTTTCTAGATACATTAAAGGGTGTACTATGTGTGCTAAAAGCAAGCCCAGTAATATAAAATTAGTCTTGTACACTCCACTTCTAGTTCCTTCTCGTCCTTGGGAAAGTGTTTCCATGTACTTTGTTAGGGGATTACCAAAGTCTAGAAAAGGTCATGATTATTTATATGTTATTGTGGACAGGTTCAGCAAAATGTGTATTTTAATACCTTGTAACAAGCAGATTATAGCTGAACAAACAACGAAGTTGTTCTTTTAGCAAGTTTGGGTTCATTTTGGGTTACCCACTTCCATTGTATCTGATCGAGACTCCAAATTTGTTGGGAAGTTTTGGTCAATTTCGTGAGAATTGATGGATACCAGATTGCATCTCATTTCCATCTGTACAGAAAAGTCTTTTCATTTCCTAGTTTCTTTGAATTTCTTTCGTTTGTAGAAGATGTCTGAGGAAAAACATCACCATCACCTGTTCCATCACAAGAAGGATGACGAAAACTAGAACGCCCCCTCGGGGGTCGTTTATGCTGAGACCACCACAACATATGGTGATGACCAAGTGATTGAGAGCACATATGTGTATGGTGCTGGCAATGTTGAGGAGTACGAGAAGGCTAGGAAAGAGGAGAATCATCAAAAGCATATGGAGAATTTGGGTGAAATGGGAGATGTGGCTGCTGGAGCCTTTGCACTCGTACACTCTCTTTCTCTCTGCCCCTTTTAGTCCCTCATTTCTCATATCCACTTATATGTTTTTGACCATGGTCCATCTAATGTCATGTGACTGATTTTTACTACTGAAATGGAACATTGTTTAGTCAATTCTGATTAATTATTGTTGGCATATATCTGTAATGATGTGCAGCACGAGAAGCACGCAGAGAAGAAGGGTCCAGAGCACGCTCACAGGCACAAGATTGAGGAGGAGATTGCGGCGACAACTGCAGTGGGAGCAGGGGGTTACGTGTTCCATGAGCATCATGAGAAGAAGGAATCAAAAAGAGAAGAAAAGGAAGCAGAGGGCAAAAAACATCACCACCTCTTCTAGCTGCAACTTTCCACAATTACTCTGGCATTTAAAATAATGTTGTTCTCTTTGCATTTAAAATAGTGTTGTTCTCTTTCCAGTGTTATTTGGGTTGGGTTGGTGTGGTGTTATTATGAGATTGGGACGATGAGGCTGAAGTCAATTGATATCACAGTCGCTCAATCGTCTTTAATCTCCCTATCTTCTGGTAATTCTCCTCTTATAACTTGTAGAATCCTCAATTATAGGTTGTTTCTCTACCACTGATTGTTGTTCTAATCTAGGTTGTTGCTCTGTTGTAGGTTGTTGTTCAACTCTAGGTGTTGCAGATTTGGATTTTAGAGTTTTACTAGAGGGGGTAGCAGCATCTATTTCATATCCACTTAGGAATAAAAATGTAAGCCAATCCCTATTCAATTTATTCAGCTCTTCAACTACCAACAATTTTATAAGACCATGATGAAGAAAAGAGGTACTAATTTCCTCTGGTTTTGCTTGCACCTTGTCAGCCATCTTCCCTAAAATTTTGAAGAGGTAAAAAGGAATGTTTAACAATTGTTTACCTGTGAAGTGAAGAAACAGCCTGAAGTGATTTTGGTAGACCATATGAAACCTTCCCTCACATGTAAAATACTTATGAATAACCATCAACAACTTGGAATAATGTTCTTTGAGACAGGTTCTAGGAATGCCCATTGCTATATCAATCCCTTGATTTTCATCTTTCAAGAATTCATCACAATTTTGCAGCTGGAACTTATGAACTTTAAACCATGTTTCCCCTGACCTTGGGATTTAAGTAGCATGAGCAACAATTTCTAGTGATACACTCAAGCCTAGAATTCCCACCTTCCTGCCAACTCCTGTGAAATTGAGAGAGAAATCCTTGGTGATTTGTGAATGAAAACCTTGCAACTTTTGATAGAGTCGAAGACACTCCATGATGGAAAATGATTGTATGAAAGCGGGATCTTCCTCAAGAAGCTTCATGTCCATGGTATCATAACGTACCAAAACCCCTCCTTTGTAGTGTTTCCTAGTGGCCATGCTTGCTAACACGTTGAGAGTTTCTTGTAAGCTACTTCCTTTTCACCTACAACCAAGCTTAGAACACCTAGACCTCACCTAGACCACGACTAAACCTATTTTTATAGCTAAAACCCTAATCTATGACAACACTTGTGCACTTTTGATGAGAGAAGATCATATAAAGGGAAAGGGAGAGGTAAAAGTGATTTAAAAGGCATAATAACTCAGTACCTTCGGCATGACAAATAATGATTTTCAACAGAACTGTTACACAACCACAAACTCTCGTAACGAGACATGTGTCGGAGAAGATCATTTTGCTAGGAGGTTTATTTGATGGAGGAACCTGCCACACATGCAAGGAGTCATTCATCCACATGATTTTCTTTTGTATATGATTTCTTTATTGGAAATTAATTATTCATAGATTGGATCCACTATTTTATTGTATTGTTGACTGTATTTCTCTAGTTATTCAAAGAGATAATGGTTCTTTATGAATTCTAAGGCTAGATCGATGAGTTTTGTGATTATTCTATTAAGGAGGTTCTTGGGTTTCTTCTCATACGAGAATTTCATCTCATTGTGAAATTATTTAGAATATTGTGGAGATTATAGTCTTAAACTTGTGTCTAGATGTTACTGTAATGCTATGGATCTTGTTTTGGAGCACTCAAGGAGAATACTTTATTGTGTAAATATTTCATTTGTGGATAAATTTTTTCAAATGCATGATATTGAGTTCATTTTTGGGTAAGTTATTTCTCTAAAATTTGTGGTATTTTCTATTGTAATAGTTAAGTGTGATCATATTTCTCAATGCATGGATATATGCCCTCTTAGCTCTTGCATAGTAGATCGCCTCTTGAGGTTTGTGAAGATATCTTCTTTAGGTTTTCCTTTTGTTATTTCTGAAACCAATCAATCCACTAGAATACTGCTAGGTTTTGAACACTTCATCCCTATCAATATATTAGTATACATTAAGCTTCCATGAAGATCCTTAGTTAACCACATATGCCCCAATTTGCTAGTTAGGAATTCGATGCATCTTTATCTAAACAAATTTCCATTTCATTGTTTTAATGTAGATCTAGATTTATTTATTTTTCTCACATAAAATCTATCCTTAGAGAACCTAAGTAGCATGGTAGATCTCTTTAGTTTTGAGATGGAAATTACCCCTTTATGAAAATCTACCTTGTTATCTGAAATTTTTGCACTTAGATAGGGTAAATAAAATCAACTTAAATGTTTGTTTATTGATTGTACTTTTCAAGTTTAGTAGGTAAATGAGATTATTCAAATTCACAAGTTGTGTATCCTTATATTCACTCAATTTCACATCTAATTCAAAGTTAAAGCAATCTAATGTAATACACTTGAATTCTAGTTAAAATTAATTCATTTTTGGGGCAAGTTTATAACATAACTTAGTTGCATACTAGATTTGGAATTTAATAGAATACATACACATAAGGAATACCACACAAACCTTAATTGAACCTTAATAAAACACTCAGACTAGATCTGAACTTATCCATGGTTATTTAACCTGATTAATAATAAAAAATCAAGCATAATTGATTCAATTTAGTAGTAACTTGGGCCACCTTAAATTCATTACCTTTGGAAACCTAGTTTGGAATCCCTCCTTGTGTTGTATTACCAAACTAGAGTGAGAGTAGTAGTTTTTGGTGACAATGACAACTCTTGTAAGTTACACTCAAGATTAGGACCTAGTGAAGGATTTGCACTAAGGGGTATAAGTTTAGGTGATAACACATACTATTAACTTCCTTCTCCACCTCCAAGCATGAATATTTCCAATTCTAATGATTCAAGCCATTGTCTAGATTATATGTATTGATCCGGATTTATGAAGGAACGAAATGAAACACAAATTTAAACAAAAACATAGAGATACAACAAAATAGAACTTCAATTATTAAATAGAAAGTTGGAAGGAAACAGACTAGCTTGGGCAATGGTAGTTTATCCCTAAGAAGATATGTAATGACTACATGTCTTCTAAATTGGATTACAATGAGACTCTTAGACCTTTTTATCATCAAGAAATAATGGAAAACCATGAACATCCAAAAACCTAGGCCTAGGAGATGAAGCACCAAAATCTTGTCGTCCCCGTTGGGGTTAGTTGGAACATCAACTTGCCAGGGTCGTAACTTTGGCATACAATCTATGTTTGGCATGTACGATATCCCTTTAGAAAAATTATATCCAAGGACAACTTTCAATTGCAAACCTATATCATAGACTACAATTTTTATTATTTTCCCAAAAAAGTGTCGTTGAGGGCCTCAAAACAGATTTGGAAGTTTAAGACCTGAAAAAATGCTTAAAAAAAGTCAAAATAGGAAAATGTGTTGGAAATTAGGTAATTGGAAGGAAACAATGTTGGGATTCCTAATGGAATAGGAAGGTGGCCACCAATATCCACCGGGATCAGTCCTCCCCAATTAAGAAGCAATGGTCCCCATTGCATTGAGTGCCTCCATGACATGGGTAAACTTATGCTGAATTTGGTCCCTCGTGAGCCATTTTCCTTGGTGTAGGAGTTGACCAACTTTGAGAAACTAATATATTTGGGTCCTCTATTGGCAAGTTTTTCTTAACCTATGTGTCCATGATCCGATCAATTTTGGTTTTTTTAATGCAATCAACATTGAACTTTGCTGGTGTTAGTTGCTGAGCAATGTCTGATGTGTTCAACAATGGTGTGAAGTATGGTTGAAGGTAGTCAAAAATTAATATGAGGTGTAGACCAAGGAATGGAGGGATAGTTAGCTCTAAATCATTGTTACCCATGGCCTTAGTGATGGTTTAAGTCCCATATCGAAGTGGTTGAAGCTTTTGATGGGCTCTGGTAAGGCGTTCCTTTTGTAGATGCAACCACACCTTGTTGCCCACTTGAAAATCATGTGACACCCAATGTTGATCATGACGTTGTTTATAATTGGAATTGGATTTATCTAGGATATAATGAACTTGTTGGTAGATTTGTTGGATGTGTTCAATAAACCTGGTGGCTTTATCAACCATAGACTGTACATGTGCATCTTTTTCATGTGTAGTCACAAGAGGCATCGCAACATCAATCGAGAATAATGGTTGAAATAACAAGCCCACTTAAAAGGGGCAATGGCCAGTCGAGCAATGGAGAGCTTTATTATAGTTGTGTTGCACATAGGGAAGACTCTAATCCCATGTTTTTGGATACTTGGAGTTGTACATGTGTAATATGTGCATTATCATCTTGTTGAGGACCTATGTCGGGTCATTAGTCTAGGGATGGAATGTCGTCAACTTGTTCAGCTTGGTTTCCAACAACGACCATAGGCTCAACCAAAATGCACTCAGGAACATTTTATCTTGATATGATAGAATGGTCAATAAGACCCCCAAAATTCACCGACACCCATTCGAAGAAGAGTTTGGTAGTGCCTTCTATTATGATATTATTTTTGAAAATAATCAATATCGTCATCTTAGAAAATCTATTAACGACCAAAAATACATAGTCAATGCTTGGTAGAAGGAAGGCCACATATATAATCCATGGAGATGGATTCCCAAGGTTGGCTAGGAGTAGGTAGAGGAGTGTACATGTCTTGCTTCTTACTAGTTGGCTTGGCGATGGCACAAGAAGTGTAGGATCTGATATATTTTCCAATATACTATCAGAGTTTCGGCCAATAAAAATACTTCTACAGTATTGCCACAGTTTTTTCCATACAAAAATGTCATATGACCTTATTATAGTGTGCCTCCCAAATAATCTTGGCACGCTTGCTTTAAGGAACACAAAGGTGACCTAGATAGTATAACAGTGCGTCCTAGAGGTGTAAGTCTCATACTTTCCTTGCATCCATCAACATCTAGTATGTGGTGGAAAATTCGAGATCCATTTTGTACAAATACATCCATCCAAAAGTCTCATGCCCACAAGAGTTGATAATAGTGGTAAATTCCACAACCGGGGCCGACTAAGGAAATCTAGACCGTTATTGGTGTTGTCTTTCTTGTATTTAATGTTCAAATGAACTTGTTGTAGATGCGTGGAAAATTTTTTATGGTGATCATTCTGCAACTTCCCTTCTATCTATATAAACTAAAGAGGTTTGTGATCTGTGTGGATGATCACCTCCTTCTCCAAAATTTAATGTTTAGAATACTTCTCTTTATTATAGGTGGGATATTACTAAATCATATTGGAAAGTGTCCCATTGTTATAGGCCACTGAATGCCCTTGATGGGTGAGAATTGAACCAATAACATAGTCAAAGGCATCTGTCTCAATTTCAAATGGTTGTTGTGGGCCTGGAAATGTGATTACCGTTGTAGAGCAAAGGTGATGTTTCAGCTCAATGAATTCCTTTTGTTGGGATTCGGACCAGAAAACTTTTCTTTCGCTTTTTCCTTAGTAATTTGACTCAAAGGCCAAGTGAAATGAGAGAATCCCAACACAAAGCTTCTATAGAAATTGGCAAGTCCCAAAACGTTGTGAAGCTATATTAGAGTTGTTGGGGTTGGCCAATCCCGAATGACTGGGATCTTAGTTGTATCCACATGCATGCCTTGCTCATCAATGATGTAGCCAAGATATTGGACCTGGTTCATGTCAAAGATGCATTTCTCCAATTTGGCACATAGTTTGTGTTGCCACAAGGTTTGAAGGACCTATCGAATATGTTGCAAATGTTCTTCCCAACTCTTGTTGAAGATGAGGATGTCGTCCAGATATACAACCACTTACAATTTGGTGAAAATCTGCAAGATTTCATCCATCAGCCTCATAAAAGTTGTAGGGGCTTTTCTCAACCCGAAGGGCATGACTAACCACTCAAAAATTCCCTCCTTGGATTTGAGGGTGGTCTTCCATACATTTGTGGGTTCTATTGGAACTTGGTGATAGTCAAACTTCAAATCAATCTTTCTGAAGCACTTAGCCCTCTTGATCTGGTCAAGAAGGTCATCAATCCGTAGGATTGGATACCTATTCCTAACAATGATTTTATTCAGTGCCCAACAATCATTGTAGAGTCTCCAGGTCCCATCCTTCTTCTCTACGAGTACAATTGGGCTCTCACAAGGTGACGAACTTGGTCGAGTGTGCCCTTTTTGTAGCAAATAATATATATACCATTTGATTTCCTTGTTTTCTATAAGAGAGCAGTGGTATATTGGCCCACTGGGTAGAGGTGCTCCAGGAGTCATATCGATTGAATTCTTAACCTAACAGTGCAAAGGTACCCTTGTGGGTGAGGAGAAGATGTACCTATACTCTTCCACAATCTTATCCACTTGATTTTGTTGCATGAATGACCCATTTCTAGGACCATGGATGTGGTCATGATCTTTCCTTTACTTTAAGAGATAATCATAAAGAAAAGAAAAAATTCTTGTCTCGAAGATGATCTTACTACATTTCTTAGCAAAGATCGAAGAAATGGTGATAGGTGGGGCTATCTCTAGTATCCAATATAGTTTTTTTTCCAAAGTAATAATAACAGTGTGAGTTATGGACTCATACACAACATGATGTTTCCAAAATTATGGTTGGCCTAATGAAAATTCACAAACTTCAAGAGGAGCAACATCAAACAGTACCTCATCCATGAAGGGCTTGATGTTGTAGGGAAAGCAACACTGTTGGTTGACATGGAGATATCATCCTTTGTGGAGCCACTAGTTTATGTATGGTTGTAGGTGTGATGTGGTTAGTATGCCCAACTGCTTAATGACCTCTATTGAGATGATGTTATTTTGGATTCCACTATCTACAATGAACTGTAGTGGAGAACCCTTCACCCATATCTGTGAGTGGAAGAGACGCTCCCCCTCCTCTAGATCTTCAAGCTCAATCTTGTATACCTTGGTGGTGGCAACGGTGGAACTGGGTTTTTCATTCCCCTTGTTGTTCCCCTTGTTGGTTTCTAGCTCAAATTCGGAACATGCATATGACTTTGAAGCTTTTAGCTCAGCCAAAAGTAACTGCTTGGTGCAACACTCATTTGTGTTCTGTGTGGGGTGCTCTTGTGGAACTCATACCACTTTCATGCCCTTCTTCATCTCCATGGTGTTATTCTTTACTTGTGGCTTCAATGGTTTGTCTTGGGTCACTCCACCTTAGCTCTATCCTTTGTTCTATGGTTTGGAGGTTCCTTTTTCCTTGCTTTGGATTTGCAGATCCAAAGTCTCGCTTCTTCTATTTAAATATCTTCTCAATCTTGACAGTATATTGGTACACTGCGTCAAGCGAGGAGATGTCTAGGAACTCCATTTTTTTCTGGATGTACTTATGCAAGTAGCCATGGTACTTGAGTACTACATGTCATTCAGAATCCTTGATATCCAACTTCGTGTGTAGGGTTTGAAAGATATTTGTGAACTTTGGCACGTTGTGATCCCTTTCCTGTCGTAGTGTGGTCCATTTGATGTACTTTCTTTCATAGCTCCCAAGAGGGTAATATTGTTCCTTGACTACATATCAAAAAGAATTCTAAGAGGGTGTGGTTGAAAGTAGTGAGGGTTCCTCCTCGTCCCTTTGCTCACGGTAAGTTTCCCACCAGTCCTTGACATGTGGAGTGGTTTGAGGAGTACTAAAGTAATATTTTCCCTATCAGAAAACTTATGGATCGAAAAATATCCTTCTAATATATTTAACCATTTATTTAGAACATTTGTGTATATCCGGCCTTCAAATATAGGAATTACAAAGTTAACTTGTACCTTAAAGGGGTTTGTGCTTCTAAATTGGCTGCTAGATGAAGATGCTTCAACCACTATTACCGGCCAAAGGATCTAGGAAAGATTATCCATCATCTCGTTCCTTTGTCACTCGAGAGCCTCTTCGAGCAACAATTTGAAATGATCTCCTGCTCCCTTGTCTTTATTTTCTTCCATAATGGGAGGTCGTCAGGGTCGACAAGGCTACTCTTGCAAGGGTTCAACGAGTTCAAGTCCTAACTCCTTATACCCTGACCCCATTAAGGTCATGCACAGAAAAACAAAGAAAGAGAAAATCGCTCTGATACCACTAATCCAGATTTATGAAGGAACAAAATGAAATACAGATTTAAACAAAAACATAGAGATACAACAAAACAGAACTTCAATTAAGAAATAGGATTTGTTAAAAAATGTTTACATGCATGAAGGAAACAAATTAACTCAGGCAATGGTAGCTTATCTTTTAGAACAGATGTGATAGCTACATGCCCTTTAAACTAAGTTACAATGAGGCTCTCAAGCCTTTTTATCATCAAGAAACAATGGAAAACCATAAACATCCAAAAACATAACCCTAGGAGATGAAGTGTCAAAAGCTTGTGGGCCCCGCTAGGGTTGATTGAAACGTCAACTTTCCAAGGTTGTAACTTTGGCATGTGATCTTTGTTTGGCACGTATGATAGCCCTTTAGAAAGGTTTATCCTAGGATAATTTTTGGTTGCAAACCTCAGCCATAGGCTACAAGTTTTATCGTTTCCCCAAAAAACAATGTTTAGGGCCTCAAAACGGCTCCAGAAGTTTAGAACCTGAAAAACTGTGAAAATTAGAAAATTGTCAAAATATGAAACTATGCTAGAAATTGAGAAATTGAAAGGAAACAATGTTGAGGTATAAATGGAATAGGAAGGTGGCCACCAATATCCATCAGGATCATGTATAATCATTCTAAGAATGTCCATGAGAGAATTTATCTAATCACATTGCCTCTACTTCACAAAAAACACATTATCAACGTACCTGACAACAATTGGCCATGTTATATCTTATGAAATATTTGAAAGAAAATTGAAGCCATATAACAACAATTAATGCTTATTAACTCAACTGCAAATGGTGGCTACAAAACATGATATATATTGTCAACAACGATATTATTAATGCCACTCCTTTAACAACTATAGTAAATTATAATGAAACAAAAAAATTGAAGAGACATTCATGGTATATTCTTTCACCATGCATGCTTGCAATGGAAGGATACTTACTATTAATAATATTTAGCTCAAAATTATCACTTTACCTCACCAAATACACACCGGAATTGTTGTGCATGTAATTCATAACATGCCTTAAATCATCAAGCTTTATAGTCAAAGTTACAAAGAAGAGAAGCATTGCAAGGAGTCGGTGTTTGACATGAAATGAAACACTAAATAAAATAATTGGCTTTAAATGTGAAAAAGGGTGATATAATTTTTTGGAGAGGATTAGATTGAGTAGAGAAAAACTCGTCTCCAAACTTTCATCATAAAGGGCATATCAATGAGGCCTACAAAAATTTAATTAGAAGGTATAATACAGGTTTTTTTAATATTTGAACTAATTTACTGAAATATTTTCATATTATTTTAAGTAATATATATTTTTTTTAAATAATTGCTAAAATCTAATTTAGACAATTATGCAATATGTCCCCCTGATTGAGGTAGCAAATATTGAATAGGTTGTTGGGGTGAGATCACCACCCCACTGCCTCAAGTGGAAGGTTGTTGGGGTGAGATCACCACCCCACTGCCTCAAGTGGAAAATAAGAGGAGGGTGATGTGGCTTGCCCCTCCACATGCAATCTGAATGCGATGGATATCAAGCGTGAGGAGATGGTACTTGTTATTTTTTTTTTTTGGAGTTGTCTTTAGTGCGACTTTTTGAAAGCTTTTACGGTAGGTTTTTCCGATTTAATTTCTCTAAAATCCGGCAGGAATTTATTGAAATCACAAGCTTGATAGGTAATCTTGTGCAATTGAAGAGTCCTAGAGGTTTTCCAGGGTGCTAAATCCATATATATACAGTCAAAAAACTAGTTTAAAATACACAAATCAAGATTCTTCATCTCAAATTTTTCCATCGGATTCTGGCACCGGAAATTCTAAAAAGTCGCACTAAAGACAACTCCTTTTTTTTGTGGTCATTGTTACCATACAGTTGAGGTTGAAGCAGATTATCAAGGTGAGCTCTATCATCTCTAGCACAGACGGGTCTATGGCCTAAGAGTTTCCTTGCCACAATTCTAAGGAAATATTTTTACTATGCCCATTATGTTCATGCAATTGCTACAGTTTTATAATTGGTAAAGGATCATCTTTAGGCGAGTGTTACAGTTTTGGTGATTAGACATACCAATGTCAGTGACATTAGTCTCTCTAGGACAGTGGTTCCTCGAAATAGGTGACGACCAGGGATAAAAAACATTGGCTCGTTGATGATGTAGACGATACTATTCCACTCTTGGTTTCCATTGTTGTGGCATCCTTTGTTACCTGCCCCACCTCTAAGCTAGGCACTACATCTTTACGAGTCACTCTTTGTGTGTTTCCTATTTTATCTACTTTTAATCTAGACATGAAAATTGAAGCTCTGATTATGACTATTGCTTTATTTGCTAGTATTCTTGATAGCCAAGTAGTATTGTCTTGTGGTATGTCTATAATTTTCATCTGGACATACTGTTCCATCTTTCTGCTTTGTCTCATTTTTTCCTTACACTTGTAGTCTTGTTTTTATCCTACATTGGATCAGGGCTTTACCCATCCTCGGTTTCTACCCTTGCGTTTTTGGTCTTCAATCTACAATTTTTCTCTTTAGGGGTGTGTAAAGGATGAGTTCCCATCTTTTCGGTAGCGCATGTGTAGCCATCGAGGAGAGGAGGTGGATTTGATGAAGAAGGTGGTTGGGGCACCCACACCAGAACTAAATCCTAGGCCTACCCTATGTAGCCATGAAAATCTATCATGTCATTGTTCCACTTGAAATTAGAGCTAAAATATAGCACTTGGAGACCCAACCCGTGGACAAATGTCTTGTTTTTTAGATTCTAATATTATTGGAGATGTTTCCAGTTGGATTCTTGACCCTAGGCATAACATGGGAACAAGGAAACAATAATTAAATTCAATTACTCTCCATTGGCAGCTTAAAACTCTTCTCAGTGAAGTGTTAAAAGAAAAACAAGAAGAAAAATACAAGATTTTCTCAACATTGAATGATATCAAACATGAATAGAGATTCTGGTGTACATGCTTAGAAAGTTTGGATGCTTGGGTGGCACAATTAGAGCTACCTCCAATGTGATCTCAAGCCACCGACACCACGTGGTTCTAGCATGACGCAACACCCATGACTTCTTCAAACGCTTGAGTTGATGATCTCCAAAGAGATTTCATTTTTCAATTATTTTGTTGCTAGAAAGGTAGACTTTCAGTTATTTTTATACTAGTATGACTAGAATTCAAGTGGCCAACAGATCTAGTTTCTCTTATGGAAAATTAAGGTTGTCTTCTTTGACTATAGCTAATCATGGATAGAAGACATATGTATGAAAGTTTTTTTTACTTTTTGAGGTAATACTATCTTAAACTTATAAAAATAAATAAAAAAATAGATTATGCAATGTGTCAAAAAAAAGTTATACTTCATCTACCCCCAAACCCCAAAAAATGATAAAATTAATTTATATATTAAGAATTATCAACAACTCGGAGGGTTAGTTCAATTGGTTGAGGCCCCATCGTTAAATCATCTTTGCTATTGAGAGGTCACGGGTTCTCAACACCCTCAAGGTTAGGCTCCATGATTGAGCTACTAAGAAGTGATCCCTTTGGGTGGATCTTCCTGGTACAAATATTTTGTGAACGTAGCAATCACTGATCCATGAGGTCCACGAACCACATTAAAAAAGTATGAAATATCAATAAAGCCTCCAATACACTAATTATAAGATACAATATAATATTAATAACTATACACTACATGAACCAAAAATACTTTGAAACATTTTTATTACCTAATTTTATTTCATTATTATTTCAATTAATAAATAAAAACATGTCTTATATCAATTTATTTTATAATAAATCATAATTATATCATAAGTAAAATAATTTTCTAAAAACTTATTTCCTTTTTATTTCCATTAATTAATGATATTATCAACTAACAAATCTCCTCAAACAACATGACAAAGCAGAAAATTACCCTCGCTGAATCCTATTATATGAAACCCTTGTGTTGTGTTGGAAACACCTTTGCCAAGGGTGGCAT
>APFE030937082.1:13551-48470 GCA_000404065.3 Pinus taeda | reverse complement strand
TAGGCTCCATGATTGAGCTACTAAGAAGTGATCCCTTTGGGTGGATCTTCCTGGTACAAATATTTTGTGAACGTAGCAGCCACTGATCCATGAGGTCCACGAACCACATTAAAAAAAGTATGAAATATCAATAAAGCCTCCAATACACTAATTATAAGATACAATATAATATTAATAACTATACACTACATGAACCAAAAATACTTTGAAACATTTTTATTACCTAATTTTATTTCATTATTATTTCAATTAATAAATAAAAACATGTCTATATCAATTTATTTTATAATACTTCATAATTATATCACCATTTATTTTATAAGTAAAATGATTTTCTAATAGCTTATAAATTAATATTTCCATTAATTAATGATATTAGCAACTAACAAATCTCCTCAAACAACATGACAAAGCAAAAAATTACCCTTGTTAAATCTTATTATATGAAACCCTTTTGTTGTGTTGGAAACACCTTTGCCAAGTGTGGCATTCCAATGTGATCTCAAGCCACCAGCACCACCTAGTTTCAACACTAAAGACCTAGGCACCCATGACTTCTCTAAACACTTGAGTTGATGATTTCCAAAGATATTTATTTTTTCAATTATTTTTTTGCTAGAAAGGTAGAATTTTCAGTTATTTTTATAAGTCTGGTATGACTAGAATTCAAGTGACCAACAGATCTAGTTTCCCTTGTGGAAAATTGAGGTCGTCTTCTTTGACTATAGCTAATCATGGATAGAAGACATATGTATGAAAGTGTAATGTCCCTTCCTAAATTATTTTAGAACAGGATTAATTTATATATTTTGGGGTTGAATTTGGAGGTGATGGGGCCCATTCAATTTTATTAGGAGACTAGGCTTAGTAGAAGTTATTTCGATGTAGTTAATTCGTACGTGGGGGGCACCCACACTAGGAGAATACACATTCCCTAGTTCGATTTGCATGGAGGGGAAATCGATGGTTAAGTGAGGAAGCCATGATGGAGGGAAAGTGGAGGGAACAGTGCTCCATGAAATCTATATAAGGAAGGAAACTCTCCTCATTTCAGCGTCTTATCTTTTGACGTATTGAACTCAATCGTAGTTGCTCGAGCTGCTCAGCCAGGTTACTATGTTGTTTAGAACACGAGTGTCTCTGATCAAAGATATTAACCCTTGCTTTGGTGGACTTCGAATGCCAGCTCTAGGAGGGTGTTCTTCTTCATCTCAGTTCGTAGCAGCAACAGGGAGATGAGTTACAACAGCTGTAAGTCGAGTACCCGTAGTAGGGGCAGTTACAGCAACACGAGGATTGACCAGTCACAGCGTGAGGCACTCCAGGAAGTTGGGGAGACAGGAGCATCCTTTCATCATTTTTAGGAGTATAGAGGGAAGCTACAGATAAGAGGGCCATCCTACACGCAGCTCGCATTTCATCACATGCAGGATTGCGTCATCTCCTCCATGACTACGCAGTCATTGGAGTGAGATTCTTTGGGGCAACGCTATCATAGGGAGTTTGGTGTTGGGGTGTTGCAAGATCATTTGGAGAGCCATTTGTGGAGGATTGTTGGAGTTTGGAGAGAAGCGATCGACAAGATTAGTCAAAACAACAAAATTTGAATTAGAGGAGGACCAAGCTGTGAAGGGTCAATTTTTGAAGGTTGGAACCAAGGGAAACCCTTTCTAGGCTTTTTTGGGTTTTGGGAAAGGATCACACTCCTAATTTTATAGAATTTTTGGTCATATCTGAGGGGCCAAATAGGGGTCCCAACTTAGCCAGCAACTAGAGGAGCTAAGGGGAATTTGGGCCAAAATTCTGAGGTCAACATTTGGACAATTCCTTCATGGGTTATTCTGGGTTTCTTGTGTAGATTCTGGGATTAATTTCCCATAATTTTCTAAGCAATAAGGAAGGCTCTAATAGTAGATCATTTCAGGCAGCAACACCTTTTCTAGGCAGTAACAGTGTAGCTATTGGGTCAGATTACCAGCAGATTTGAGGAGGGTATTCCATTGTTCATTTTGGGCTTTTGCTAGCTTTCCTAGAGCAATCCCAGGTGCACACATTCTGACATCTTTTTGTACACCTCATCCCATTTAATAAAATGAGTAGACAACGCAGTTTGGTTGCTAATTTTGTTGTTTAATGGTCTAATTTAATTTTATTGTCCACTTTACATAGCACCATTTTCCCTAGTTTGGAACATTACAGTGGTATCATAGCATGATCTTGGCCCAGTTGTGGGAAACTAGCAAGAAGATCATGGAAGCTTTGGGTATGAGTGCACAGTGACAGGTGAAATCGGAGACAAACTGATGGCTCAAGGGAAATCCAATATGCAGAAATTCTGGGGTAGAATTCATTGGGACGATGAGCAGTTAGACCAATTGAGGAGGGTGACAAACCAAACCCATCCTCACCCGTACAACAGAGATGTTAGAGATGAGCAAGCCGTGGGGGTGCAGCCATCTACATCATGTGGGAAAAGTTGACCAGATCAGGGCACGAGATCTCCTGAAAAAGGAGCAAGTAGGATAAAGATAGTTAGAGGGTGAGACCAGGGGGTACTTTTACTGGTGGAGACGTGGCTTTAGATATCAAGAGTTTGAGGAGGAGGTTGAGCATGATGCTGAGAGCCCACATGACGGTGAGGAGCACATTGATATACACGGTGTGGCACAGGAGTCTCTTTCTTAGAGACCTCTTTGATAGCCCCAGTTGACACCTTGGTGGAGAAGATAGGGCCTACACACATAGAGCCATCTGTTGAGGAGGAGCCACCCATAGATGAGATGCCAACAGTTGCTGAGGTATCTGGACCTATGACTAAGTTTACAGGCGATAAATTCCCACGATAATTCCACTAGTTTTAGGCTGACCTTCTAGCATTAAAAAGGAAGGTCACATTAGTGCATGAGGTTATTTTTCAGCAGAACAAGGAGTTGGAGAGCATGAGAGAGGTTTGTGTCAAGTCCACGGCCAAATTGACTCACGTTGGGTGACGGTTGGATTCCCTACTGGCACAGCTAGAGTGCACGTTGGAGCGTGAGAGAAGCCTTCTTCGGGCATACATGGGCTGATAGCACTATTAGGTTACCTTGGCCCATTAGACAAAGAGAGACAGAGCTACCTAGTCAGATTTTATGTACTGACCAGGATAGCGAGATGAGATGACCTGAGTTGCACAAGGTGCAACACCCACACGTTGGGGTTGTTCTATGTGAGGGAGTTCATGCATTCGATCCCTCTCTTAGGGTTGGGTGGCGAGATATTCTTAGTTGGTACCCAGTGGAGTGGACTATGGAGATGGTAGTGGACCCAGGTGGAGCCCAGCAAGAGTTTCCACGCACTAGGGATGCTGGAAGCTCCGACTGGCATTGGGATCTGGGAGGGACCACCTATCATTTACCCAAGTATGTCGATTGACTATGACTTAGAGAGAATAATTGACTTAGCAGTCGAGCATGCACCTCCGCTAGGAGAGTTTCGGTTAGCACCAATGGCCAACTAGTTTATGGACAGGCTTCTTGGGTTGACTTGGTATGACATTTGTACACAGGATCATGGGGTGATCAGCACACTCTGGCAGGAGTTTGTCAGAGGAGGTGGCATTCGCAAGCCACTAGATGGTGCCTTGTATGGAGTTGGGGATTCTTCACTTTTGTGTGGGGCACAGAAGACACAGAGGAGCATCGCAAGGGTAGCATCACTACTAATGCATAGGGAGATTCACTTCTTGAATCCCTCAAGGAGGATTTGGAGTGAAGATCCATTCATTGGAGGGTATAATGATGCGACGATGGAGGTGATGATACTGGTCAAGTGTGGGCTGATGCATAGGGACACAACTTTAGGCCATCTCATTTGGGGATGGGTAGGAGCATCTAGCATGGAGGATTGATCTACAGATGGGCAAGGAGATGCATGGGGGAGTGCCTCACATCGCATTGAGTACATTTGGGGAGTGATCGGTGCAGTGACATGGGCGAGACACAGGATGGTATAGTTATAGCCAAAGGTATCCAGTGGTGTACAGGGACAAGTTGCGGCATACAGTGGCATGTCGAGGAATGCGGTGTTGCTTGGTGGTGTGCAATGACACATGGTGCAGCGCAACAGGCTCTTGGAGCGTTGCCTCCAAGGAGGCATATGGATAGGGTCTTTAGGTTCACCATTGGATGCAACTCACCTAGGATCGATGAGGACATTGTTGAGCATCTAAGGACACCATGCTTAGCGAAGAAAGAGCTTCGAGGGAGTTATAAGCAGTTTCGAGGCGAAGATAGTGTCGTCTGTAGGATCACTCTTGGGCATTTTGGTAGAATGTTGATCATACCGTTTGGGACACACCCGCCCATCATCCTCTAATGTTTCTTACAGTCACAAAGTGTTTGGTTGTTTCCCCTTGACACTCTCCATTTAGGTAGCAGTCTATGGGAGGCTCACCGTAGACAATTGGATGAGACACCACGTGCCATTAATTGGGAGGAGACTCTTAATTTGAGACCTTTGGTAGGAGCAAGAGCTATCAGATACAAGCTTAGGGATGGCGTGGTTGATAGCTAAGGTAGCATATATTCCACCCTTGAGCTCACACTTGAGGGATAGTGGTTGGTAGACTTCATCTACAGGAGGGTACCCAAACTTCGAGCAGTGTCAAGGTGTATCATTAGGAGTTGGGATAGCAGATTTTACTACGTGGTCTGGGAGGAGCAGGACGGGTTCACAGGCATGAGATCTACTCCTTATACTTGGGGTCCACCTAGGGGATACACATAGGGATCGGAGATGAGGGTCAGGATTATAGTTGGTAATGACGTTATGCAGCAACATCCTCTGAGGAGTGGCAGTTATGAACTCCCCGTATGTTTGGGGAATCCAGGGATCCAGTCTACAAGAAGATCACTCGACTTTGTGATGAGTAGGGTCATGGCAGAGGATGATCCAGTTCACTTTTGGTTTGACACATGGGAGATCACTGAAACCTCCACTGCATGGCGAGGCATACTTGTCCTTTTATGGCTCAAAGTTAAGATTGGCAATGGAGGGGTAGATATTGGCATCATGGATATGCTTGGGCAGGATGAGCTTGAATCTCACAATTTTTTTGCCACTAGGCCTCGGGAGGGGAGGATATTGTCTGCACACAATGGGGAGTATGTCATAGTCAGAGTAGCGCATCGTCAGCATGGTGGCACCACTATGGGACTAGCAGGGAACTCGAGCATGATAGCTCTTCACAGCTCAATAACCTTTAGGGATGTGCTGGCTACTACTGGGGGAGATCATACAAATCTTCCATTGGCCTTTAGCGAGTCACTGATGGAGCAGGGGACTTCTAGTACTTTCACTGGGCAGGATAATGAGTGGAGCGAGGGGAGCTTCATGTTGGACAAGATGGCATGGGATCTTGCTATTGAAGGATTTTTTCATATCAAGATAGTGCAAAGGTTAGGCACGATCAGTGGCACATTTGGGACCCTGGCACATTTTGCAGTGATAGTGGGGAGCAATATTTAGAGAGAATGCTTAGTCAGGCATTGCTTGAGGCCAAGCAATTTTTTTGGTGCATTGGAGGAGCTTGCCGACTAAGGATGCTACTTGGGAGGGTGAGCACATACTTGAGCATCCAGCATTGAAGTTGCTTGGGGACAAGCAACATTTGGAAGGGGAGGACTGTAATGTCCCTTTCTAAATTATTTTGGAACATGATTAATTTCTATATTTTGGGGCTAATTTTGGAGGTGATGGGGCCATTCAATTTTATAAGGAGGCTAGACTTAGTAGAAGTTATTTCGATGTGGTTAATTTTTACATGGGGTCCACCCACACTAGGAGAATACGCATTCCCTAGTTCGATTTGCATGGAGGGGAAATCGATGGTTAAGTGAGGGACCCACGATGGAGGGTAAAGTGCTCCACGAAATCTATATAAGGAATGCAACTCTCCTCATTTCAACATCTTATCTTTGGGGATATTGAACTCAATCTTAGTTGCTTGAGCTGCTTAGTCGAGTTACTATGTTGTTTAGCATACGAGTGTCTCAGAGTGGAGATCTCAACCCTTGCTTCAGTGGACTTCGAGTGCCAACCCTAGGAAGGATTTCTTCTTCATCTCAATTCGTAGCAGCAACAAGGAGACAAGTTACAATGGTTGTAAGTCAAGTACTAGCAGCAGGGGGAGTTATAATAGTGCGGGGATTCCATAGTCATGACGTGAGGCACAACGGGAAGTTGGGGAGACATGAGCATCCTTTCATCATTTTCAGGAGTATAGAGAGTAGCTACAGACAAGAGGGCCATCCTACACACAACTCTAATTTCATCACACGCAAGACTGCATCATCTCCTCCATGACTGCACAGTCATTAGAGTGAAACTCTTTGGGGCAGCACCATCCGAGGGAGTTTGGGGTTGGGGTGTTGGGAGATCATTTGGAGGGCCATTTAAGGAGGATTGTTGGAGTTGGGAGAGCAGAGATTGACAAGATCAGTCACAGCAACATAATTCAAAATTGGAGGAGGGCCAAGCTGTGAAGGGTCAATTTTTGAATATTGGAACCAAGGGAAACCCTTTTGGGGTTTTTTCTGGGTTTTGGACAAAGATCACACTCCTAAATTTATGGAACTTCTGGGCAGATCTGAGGGGTCAAACAAGGGTCCCAACTCAGCCAATAGCTAGAGGAGTTAAGACGCATTTGGGCCAAAATTTTGAGGTCAACATTTGGCCAATTCCTTTGTGGGTTATTCTGGGTTTCTTGCGTAGAGGCTAGGATTAATTTCCCATAATTTTCAGAGCAATAGAGGCTCTAACAACACATCATTTCAGGCAGCGACACCTTTCTAGGCAGTAACAGTGCAACTCTTGGCCAAATTACCAACAAATTTGAGGAGGGTGTTCCATTGTTCATTTTGGCCTTTTTCTAGCTTGCTTAGAGCAATCCCAGGTGCACACATTCTAGCACCTTGTTGTACACATCTTCCCATTTAATAAAATGAGTAGACAACACAGTTTGGTTGCCAATTTTGTGGTCTGGTGATTTGATTTAATTTTATGAGTGTTATTTTTATTGTCCGCTTTGCATAGCACTATTTTCCCTAGTTTGGAAGATTACATAAAGTATTTTTGACCTCTTTGAGGCAATATTATCTTAAACTTAAAAAAATAGAAAATAAAAATAGATTATGCAATGTGTCAAAAAAAATTATACTTCATCTACTCCCCCAAAACCCAAAAAATGATCAAATTAATTCATATATTAAGAAATATCAACAATCTTGAGGATTAGTTCAATTGGTCGAGGCCCTGTCGTTAAAGCACCTTTGCTATTGAGAGGTCACAGGTTCTCAACACCCTTAGAATTAGGCTCCGTGGTTGAACCAATAAGAAGTGATCCCTTTATATGGGTCTGCCTAATACAAATATTTCCATAAAATCCATGAACCACATCTAAAAAAATATGAAATATCAATAAAGCCTCCAAAAAAACTAATTATAATATACAATATAATATTAATAACTATACATTACATTAATCAAAAATACTTCAAAACATTTTTATTACCTAATTTTATTTTATATATTACTTTACTATTATTTCAATTAATAAATAAAAAACATGTTTATATCAATTTATTTTATAATAAATCATAATTATATCATAAGTAAAATAATTTTCTAAAAACTTATTTCCTTTTTATTTCCATTAATTAATGATATTATCAACTAACAAATCTCCTCAAACAACATGACAAAGCAGAAAATTACCCTCGCTGAATCCTATTATATGAAACCCTTGTGTTGTGTTGGAAACACCTTTGCCAAGCTTGCCATCAGATTTGGAAGCGTTACATTTTCATTTCTAATATAAAAATCAAATAGTAATAAAGTAATTAATTTGAATTTATTATTTTTCAATTCTAAATATAAAGTAGAAAAAAGTCATTAAGTTGTATTTTTTTACTTCTTTTCCTATAAAGTTCAAAAATTTTGTCACTTATTTTTATTATTTGTTTATCATTTTTCTGTAATATTTATTTTATTTCAAATATAATAGTTTAAAAAAAAATTGGTTTTGTTTTTTTGGTTATTAATTTAATTATTTTTATAAATATCAAAGACATTGAATGGAACCTCTTTTACTCAATATCTAACATTATCCAATATCTATTTAGGGGTAGGTCTTTTACTTAGCCCTCACTTAGAGTAACAATTTTAAATTTTCTTGAATCTTTTTGAAAATAGCAGGGGTTGACATTGCATCCTTTCATACTTCAAAATGATATAAAAAACTTTCAAACCCTAATATTAAAGCTAGAATTTATTGTTAAAATAACTAAGTTAATACCTCCAATTTTGTCCATCTAACTTTGACAATATTGACATTCTCTTAATTATATATTTGCTCATTGTAATTGTCATCTAAAAATATCAATTATTAATAAAGTTTAATTAAATTTAAACATTCTCATTCATATATATATATCATTAGAATTATGTAATAAAATAATATTTATTTAATATAATATAATAATAATAACCTACATGGAATGGAACTTCCTCTACTCAATATTTAACATTACCCAATCCCATCTAGGGGTAAGTCTTTTACTTAGCCCTCAGTTATAGTTACAAATTTAATTTTTCTTGAATCTTCTTGAAAATAGTGGGGTTGACATTGCATTCTTTGATACTTCAAAATGACATCAAAAACTTTCAAACCCTAATATTAAAATTAGAACTTATTGTTAAAATAACCAAGTTTATACATCCAATTTTTTCCATCTAACTTTGAGAATACTCACATTCTCTTAGTTATATATTGGATCATTATAATTGACATCTAAAAATATCAATTACTAATAAAGTTTAATTAAATTTAAGCATTGTCATTCATATACATATATAGATATAGTATATAATTATATAATGTAATAATATAATAAAATTAATATTATTAAAACTATTTATATTCATAAACAATATTTAATTGTAATTCAATCTATATTTATAAAATAATATTTAATTTGTATTCATGAACATTTTTATTATAGTTATTATTTAAACCAAATTTCAATTTAATTTTTAATTTATATGAATGATATTTAATTTGTATTCACGAACATGTTTATTTATAGTTATGATTTAACCAAATTCAATTTATATTCATAAAACAATATTCAATTCGTAATTCAATCTATATTCATAAAACAATATTTAATTTATATTTATGAACATTTCTTTTATAGTAATCATATTGGTAAAACAATATTTAATTTGTATTCATGAACATTCTTTTAAATAAAACCTTGTTTATCCATTTTTAACATGAAAATTTGATATATAACTTTTATTTCCTTATATATTTAAAGATGTAAATAAAAATTAACCATTTAAATATATTTGTTTATTTATAGTTATGATTTAACCAAATTCAATTTATATTCATAAAACAATATTCAATTCGTAATTCAATCTATATTCATAAAACAATATTTAATTTATATTTATGAACATTTCTTTTATAGTAATCATATTGGTAAAACAATATTTAATTTGTATTCATGAACATTCTTTTAAATAAAACCTTGTTTATCCATTTTTAACATGAAAATTTGATATATAACTTTTATTTCCTTATATATTTAAAGATGTAAATAAAAATTAACCATTTAAATATATTTGTTTATTCTCTCATATATATAATATATATATAAATAATAAAACCTTCCATTGAACATATATGTTTATCCATTTTTAACAGAAAATTTGATATATATAATTTTTATTTCCTCTACATATTTAAAGATGTAAATAAAATAAATCAATTTAAATATATTTTGTTTATTCTCCTCATATATATTATAAATAATATGTTCGTTTGTTTTTATATATGTATGTATTATTAATTTTAATATATAATTGTATATTTAATATTTTTTTTAATATAGTAATTTAAGTAGTTTTAATAGTTAAGAATATGTGTTTTTTAAGAAATTAGGTAAAATATGTACACTTCTATATATATTAAAAATAGTTAATTATTAATCTTAATATATATTATATTAAAAAAAATTAATATAAATGTTAAATAATTAAAAATATGTAATTTTTGTAAAAAAAATTATGTAAAATATATACACTTCTCTAAGTTATTCAAATCCCTACAAAGGTACCATTTGTCAAGCCCTTCTGCGGAACTCCAAAATTATTACTTAGACAAATCCCTGCAAAGGTACAATTTGTCCAAGCCCTTCTGTGGAACTCCAAAATTCAAGAATATATGATTATATATGTCTGAGCAAAGTTTGTAATTGCATATTCATTTTTAACTCAGCTAACCGTATTTAGCAACTACATTATCATGCGCATACCATGAGATTTTAGACAATTGCTTCAAAATTTCATTTTCTATAAATTTTGGGCAAGTAGTTACAAATGTTTCGCCGTGATAACATTTCTACGCAGACGTGGTATTCTTAACCATACGCTTTCGGCTTTTCTGCAATGGGAATTTCGCCAGGACGTTAAATGGATACATATAGCCTTCTAGACTTTTTACATCGTTGGCCCAAAAGCCAAGAACTCATAAAAGCTCACGTGTTACAGAGCAGTAAAAATATTGATCATAAAGGCGAACAAATTCGTGTATGATTTCATCATCCAAAACAATAAGCACGCTGAGATCATCGCCCAAGTATTGTGAAAGCGGGGCTTATCTTCCGCGTGCAGAGTTATCTTCAGGGTTGACTCGTCTGTAAAAAAGCAGGTAGGCATTAGCTGTCTTTATATCTTTGGCTCCAATGGAAGAAACATTGGCGTCGTTGAAATTGTACCAGCGATTTTGAACCTTCACAGAAAACAGAGCAATTCAAATTGAACATAAGAGAAGGAATTAAAATAAAGGCGAACAAGTTCCATAGCATGTCCACATTGATTAGCAATGAATCCTTACATTCACAGTGGCTGTATAATGTCCAACGTTCATATTACCGCTATGGTTGGTTGTAGCGAAAAGCTTATAAATATGGCCCTTCGTATCATTCTTGTTTCCAACGAATTTCGACAGGTCAAAGCCATCAATTGGGAAGTCAACAAATGTCTTCACCTGATATGTACGTCTTTCATCATTGTGAAACCTTACTAGAAATACAATTAAAATCTCAGGTAACCTCCAGATATCTAGCTTTTGTATGGGCTGCCTAAATTCCTTGCACTCTGGACAATACCTGTATGAAAATAAAGGCGGGAAAAAAAGCCACAGAGTTAGAAGAGAAACTTAGAAAAGAATAACAGATTCGAGTTGCAAAATAATCAAAATCAAAAGTGCATTATCAAGAGTTTCCAATATCCCAAAGAATGAAGTGCGAATCACAAGCATAGATGGCCAATAAGAAAATTCCAAATATAAGGACGATTCCACTAACCAAGCCTCTGCAAGGGATAACACTTTTTCCTTGAACGTAGACTCCAACATCGTATACAGATTTAGATGCTCGTCTTTAATCTTGTCCTCACTCTCCCTTTTCGCTATTGGTAAATTCCTAAGACACTCTGTTTCATATTTTCTCAGCTGTTCTTCGTTCCATTCCACTATAACTTGTAGTCTTTCACTTGAATCCAAAAATGGAATCGGCTCATCCTCTTTTAGTATTGTCTGTGTCTTGTTGCCATTTTCATCTGCTAAATATAGTACAAATGAGCTTTCCTCTTCTGTAGAGATACCAGTTTCATTAAACTCCATGTCTACATCACCATCCTCGTTTTCTTGAATTCGAGTTCTCAACATGGGAGCAAGCAGAGTACGGACAACTGCTTGCACATCAGCTCCTGTCTGAGTCCTCTCCCCTAAGCATGCTACTAGAGGTGCAAATTTGCTACTGAAATAACATATGTGCGGGAACTTATGGTCAGCATAACATTAATAATCACGTTACAGAAATGCAGTCACTGGACAATCAAATTATGACACCAGATATACACCCTAGGAAGAAATCACTGGAAAGTTAAAAGATCTCTCCATTTCACTGTTTCTTGCTGAAGCATGAAACGAAAAGTAATTGAAAAAATTCTCAACCACAAAAACCTCCCCCATGAATGGTTGACAATATATATGCAATAAGCCACCACATTTACCAATCAAACTACCAACTTGCCGAGTTCATATAGGTAAACGAAACATTGTGAAACAGAGATTCTTTAGCAGATAATGTGTTCACTCTCACATATGAAACAAGCGGAGTAAACTATAACCCCAAAGAGATAGTACTGAAATAAAATCCAGAGCCTTACATTCTCTCACTCTGAATCTGATGATGTAACACTATCAATGGCAATTTCTCTTGAACAACTGGAAGCCTATATGCTACCAGGACGACATTATCTGCACTATTGGAGAAGGGATTAGATGGCGTCTCCAGATACCGAACAATTTGATAGTTGGAAATCTGCAAACAATTTCAACTTTGGTTTAAACTTTTTAGAAAATCAACAAATTGTGTACCATCAAAAATATAGATAAAAAAATAAGCTCTATCATCTCTATCATAGATGATAAACTAGTTGCTGTCTTTACCTCTGCAAGCAAAAGCTTCTCGTCAGCCCTTATGGAGCATAGAGAGCTTAGAGCATTAACTATGTCCTGGTATGTTCCGTCCTGATTCACAGTTACTGTATGTTGTGCAGGCTTTTCAATGCCATCACTGCTAAATACTGTAACTCTCGTTTTTAGAGTTTTGGGAAACGTAAGTAGTAGATGCGTAAAGGGATCAAAATTCCTTTTAACTTTACCACAAGTAGTGCACAACAATGTTTCCCTATATTGTCCCTGCAAAAGACCGAATTCAACTTCCCATGAATACAACTGGGAAAACTCTAGTTTTGCTCAAAAGAATAGAAGGAACAACAACAACAAATGCCATATAGCAAACCACAGAAATAATCAGGGCAAGATCAGAAAGTAACTAGAAACAGATCCTGAATGATGGAATCTTCCCGTGCTTTATGATATGCACGATATCTATCTGCTAATGTCTCATCTGAGCATTCATTGCCATCATCAATCTCTGTGTAAGGCTTGTTTCTCACGCGATTTAGATCTTCATGAAGTCCATCCAACAATACAATTAGGAATTCCTGAACAGAACACAAAAAAGGAAAAAAGAAACTTAAATGCAAAACCAGAACAATCCTGAATATATAAATTTGCAGCAACAACTCAGAAACCATATCAATCCTAAATACATAATTTGTGACATGACAAATTTATGAAGCTAACCAACAAACCACCTATCTTAACACCAGGAAAAATTATTTTACTATTCGGGGAAACTCACTAACTTGCAAATCATGTTAATCAAAGTGATGTAGGCATGTTTTTTAAAGTTGTCACGAACATCGGGGCAAGCGGACCAACTTAGCCTAAGATTGGAAACTACTATTATTGTTAGGGCAAGCTGACTAACTTGTGCATCCTCTTGACGACCACCTTGAAAGCTGGGTTTTAAAACACCAAATGTCTCTTTAAATTTATCTGGTTCACAGTCTAATCCAGGACTCCATGCTTTCCTCAATAACTCACCAAATGCTGTTGCTAACTTGCCCTGCACAAATATAACAGTGCAAAATAATGAATTTTCTAATGAAACATGGTAAAATACCGCTGTTTAATCTCCCGTAAGAAAATAAAGAAATCTATAAAATTTATTTACCAAAACTTATGTAGTAATAGTTCAGTTATATAAATTAAATGATTAGTAAATGCTCATAGACATTAATCTATAATAGTCATCAAAGCATTTAATCTGACTAAAATACCATAAAATTAATTAAATTATAAATAGACTTTGTTACAATGTCTTATCAATACCACATGCACAAAAAATCATAACTCATTTCTTTAAAGATTATATGACATTTTTATAATTAATCAATTTGATTAGAAGAGCAAAAAAAACATAACTACTTTGGAGATAAATCTCAACAATTGATTTGTGTAAATACTATAAATATTCTAAAATATTTTATGAAAGCTAAATACCTACCATCTATCTATTAATTATTGATAACTAAATTAAAATTCTAGATACCCTATTCCAAAATAACCATATCTATTGACATAATTAATCACAATTAATTTTTTTTATAATGTTTCAAACAGAAAGAAGAAAGATGGCATATCTCATTTAAGCAACAGACACAAATCACATCAGTAGCACGACAATTACATTAAATACTTGTAACAGAGCATACGCTCATTCTCCAAGGTCTAAACTTGAAAGCAAGTGATAATATTGAAACGGATTAGTTGCAAGCACTTGTCCCAGAACCCAATCATACTAGTAATCACATTTTTATTAAAAGGTCACATTTTAAAGACATAGACCAAAGTTCTCAGCATAAACATGCAAATAAAAAAAAAGAGTTTTTTGACAGGCCTCCAAAATCTCTCAGCAATGTGCTTTTTTTTACAACCCTCCCATTTGCAATATACATTCTGTCAGACCAGACAAGACCGTGAGACACCATACCAAACCTCAAACAGATCAATATCCCATGCAAAGTAAATCATAGTTTTTCCCTGGAATTTCTGATTTATTACAAAGAAATCAAATATAGAAAAAGACCATTTACTAAGAAACAAAATATCAATTTGTATTACGACTTCTTCAACGCCTAATTTACTATAACAAGATTAAAGAGAAATGGATTACATATAGTAGCATATTTGATTAAAATAACGTGATATTTGCCGAGGTAAGAGATCAGAAAAGTGACGAATGCAGGTAAAGCAAAGGCTTAAATATAATCAAAATGGAAACTTACCTTATGTCCTACAGGATTATCATGATTTATATGTTCTTGATAATCTCCACAAAAAAACTCGACTAGCTCAGGTATGTGGAGCACACATTGAAGAGCACTGTTCATATAACAAGTATTGCCAAGGTTCCGAAGTCCTTTTAATCCCACAGAATTACCCAATGTTGTTGAACAACTTGATTTAACCTTGTCTGCATTTGTGTGTGCCCTTTGAGATGTTATTGGTGACCAAATTGGATCATCCCAAATTGGGTCATCCTTGTGTGCATATATGCGTGCCCTTCGAGGTGTTACTGGCAATATGGCAGTGTCATTTTCTTGCGCTACAGATGCATCTGACCTGCAACGTTTTCCTGTTTGCCACAAAGTTAACATTAGCATATTATTTTCTCACCAGTGGGGTGAAAGGTGACGTTTTATTACTGAATTTGGTACCAAACATTCTGGCACAATGTTGGTTTTGAAACCTGAGTTCAGAGTCTTACGACTGTTATCAGAAGACATTCCACGAACTTCCAGCAGAATCTGCAATTCAATATTAACAGAAATGTCAGAGCAACACACCTTCAAGAAGGCAGGCCATTGCAAAATTTGTGTTAGTACGCAAACTCCTCTTGGAAAGGTAGACAAAAACCTAAAAATCCAACACTTCCCTGGACATTAAAAAAAATTAATTGGTATAGGCATCCACCAATGAACAATTACAGAATCTGAAAATGCAAAGAGCAGGAAATCATGAATGATAATTACACTTTGAAGAACAAAGCCTGATATACTTCCAGGTGAGAAGAAAAGAAGAAAAAGCATAATATAATTCATGCAGACTTTTCTCGCAATTTATCAGAACTAAAATAATATCAATTCCTTCAAGGGCAGGTCAAGTAAAATTGCAGATTTTGGATACATTAATGTATTTCAAAAGATTAATTACCAGCACTGATTGCTTACTATTCCCTTTAGCATCCTAGACGCTACAACATTTGTCCTCACATCCGATTTTTCCTTTTCCCATCAATTAGCATTCTCTCCTAGAGACCTTATTTAACATAAAATTACACGGTAAATAAAGCCATTTTAAATGCTACCATATGAAGATCTCCATCTTCATTGCAATAATGAGAAAATGACCTTGTGACTCATGATATAGTTGAACATTGTGCATAAGAGGCGTATACACATTAAAGAGCACAGAAAGTGTGTTGTATCTGAAATCCAATCAAATAATGATCTTTCTTCCTACTGGAAAGAAATAGAAATAGATGAGCGAAGGAAGCTTAGATTTTCTTAAGTTTGACCTTAAACTACTCTGGACAGTATATAGAAACTCTAATTCCGGTTTGCATCTTGCTTAAACTTTAAGCTTAGGAGTCAGGACTATCATCTCTTTCTTGCAATTCAAACTTCATGAATGCTATGTTTTTAATTGTAAGGCTGTCCAATGAGTAAACCCTGCTTCTTCCTTCCCCGAATACGTATGATAATTAACTCAGCTAGGAATGTTACATCTCATATTGTACAAGGTTTCGCATCGTGAGTTTTATCACATTGGTGGAGATTGGAAACTGATACCTTGTACCAGTGGACCGATTTGTGGGGATACATCATTGAGCCATTTCCCTTTATGGCATCATATTATTTGACAAAGGTCTTTTGGTGAGGGGAATCTCACTTCTCCTTGATGGGCTGATTATGCTTGCTAGTTTGGTGGTCTTCTTACATCTGCTTGTATTGCTCGTATTGTTGATCACCCACTGGTTGCATTTTTTTATGGTTATGGGGCATGCTACCTCATTATAGTGTGGTTATTTTGGATGTGCTACACCTTCTTCATAGATAATGATTCTAGCCCCAAAGGGGTTATAGAATGGGGCTAGGAGGTAGATGTTTCATGATGTTGTTGGAACTTCCTAGTGACTTTTGCATGGTGATGTTGTATTATCGGTGTCACTAAGAGGGGATGTTCTACATGGTCCTCTTGTGTTGGATATGTAGCAGGGACATACTTGATGTTTGGATGGGTTAGCATTTTCTACCATTCCCTTTCTTATGGTGTTGATGTGGTTGTCTGATGTGTTTTGTGGTAGTGCACTTTCCCTTGGTGCAATTTCTTTAGGTGATATGACTTATCAATGTAACATTTATTACCTAAGTAGAAATGTGTTTAATGATGAACCTTATTGATGCACTTTTTCCTAAGTTGATTTAGAGAAAGGGGGTACTACATCTTTGATGATCAAACCTTCTCCTATGGTTTCATGGGGTATTAATCATGTTATAGTCGTTTAAAAATGCACTCTAGTTTGATCCTTATGTTTTTATGTTGTCATGATGAGGGCTTTACTAGGGAGAACATCTTATTTGCATGGCACAACACTTGTTGAAACACATCCCACCACCCCCCAATTAGCACACATGTTCATGTTGATTTAATTGATTAGTGCTATTGGGAGGTTGGATTATGATTTTATTAGAGCATTAACCTTTGTGCACACATGTCGAGGTTGTTTTAATGATTTTACCCTTAATTCAATCCATCTGATCCAAATTAAGCTCAATTGCTTGATTGTACTTCAATTGGCATTTATTCACCTTTGGAAGCGTTTATTTGGAAGAGAATTAGGGTTTTGGATGTATCTATCCTCTATTGGGCACAATTGCCAAAAAGTCTACATGGATTGTTTTATCACTATTTGAGAGGTTGGCACAATGTTGCATAAAACACAACGAAAATCAATCAAAGATCCTGGCCCAAATAATGTGGTTCAAGTGATCACATATAATGTAGCAAATTGTAAGGCAACATGAAAAGTTATTGAGCATACTCATCCATACATCATCTTGGTCAGAATAATGTGGTTCAAGTGTTGTAAGGCAACAGGAAAAGTTATTGAGCGTACTCATCCACACATCATCTTGGTCCGAATAATATCGTTCAAGTGACCACAAATAATGTAGCAAATTGTAAGGCAACAGGAAAAGTTACTGAGCGTACTCATCCACACATCTTTTGGCCTAGGTGCTTGGTGCACACATTGAACCTTTTGATGCATGAAGCATAAAGAATGAGGGTGGATTAATGAGCTTTACAAGAAAGGAAAGCAACTCATTAGATTTATCACAGGGTATACAAGGGTAAACTACTTCTATGGAACTTACTTTAAGTTGGATTTTCTTAAACTTGCAAAAACAAGATATTTGCAAGCTATTACCTCACCTTTAGGCGGCTAGTGAAGGTGAGACAAGTTTTAACTAATATGGTGACCTCTTAATCATGGGAGGAAATTAACAATGATAGAGATGGTGCTAATGTAGCCAAGGGCACTATTCTTGACATGTTCTTTTGGTCACAGGTTAAATATGTTTTGCAAATCACAAAACCAATTTATTACATGACAAGTTTGCAGATTCAGATTAGACAATAAATGGGGAGGTGTATGAGCAAATGGATAGCATGTTGGGGTAAATTAAAGACATTGTTGATCCTAGAGATATCACCTTGTACAATTATATTCGTGTAGAGGTGGAAAACTGATGGGAAATGCTAAATGTTCCATTGCATGCATTAGCATATGTTTTGACACCTAAATACTATAATCCATCATGGCTTTCAACACCAGAACCTGGGGAGGAAAGCAAGAGAAAAGCACACCTAGATCTAAAGGTTCTAGAAAAATATACGATTGCATTGGGTAAATTTGTCCCTGATGAGGAGGCTCCCATGGTACGAAAACAGTTGAGCAACTATACACTTAGCACTGGTCCATTTGGGAGCATGCATGCAATTAGAGATCGAGATTTTTTATTCTCTTGAGTGGTGGAACATGCATGGAGGTGCTACTCCACTTCTACAAACTTTGGCATTGCGGGTGCTATCACAGGTGGTAAACACTTCTTCTGGAGAGAGGTGTTGGAGCTCTTATTCTTTTATCCACAATGTTAAAAGGAATAGGTTGAGTTCAGACCAGGCAAAGAGCTTGGTTTATGTTCATTACAACTTGCGATTTTTGTCCCATTATTGTGATGATGTAAAGACTAATAAATACCTTAAGGTTTAGGATAGGAATCCAAAGGAGCCCAATTTGGAGCATGGAGTGTTGCGATTAGAGAAATTAGAGGATGCTCTTATCCAGGTATGTCCATTTTGGTATGAATTTCAAAATTTAGTCAATAAATGGTATGTCCATTGAATTCAAATGTGTCAATTTTTCTTATAAAGCATTTCTCTAATTCTTGTTTTTAATTTTTTTTGTTAACTAGTGGTTTTTTTTGGTATGAAATTTTTGAGCGATTCTAGGATGATGATGATCAAGTTGAGATGCCACCCCCATCTAGTCCCTTGGTTCCCAAGGGGTTCCATGGTTCAACACCAATAACAGGGTTCTTGTTTTTAATTTTTTTTGTTAACTAGTGGTTTTTTTTTGTATGAATTTTTTGAGCGATTCCAGGATGATGATGATCAAGTTGAGATGCCACCCCCATCTAGTTCGTTGGTTCCCAAGGGGTTCCATGGTTCAACACCAATAACAGGGGCTTCGTCTTCATCAGTTTCAATCCCACAACTTCCATAGGAACCTTCTTCATAGGCCCACCGCCATGTACTCTTCGTGGTGGAAGGAGGAGAGATTAGTATATATATATATATATTCACAATTAACTACTTTTTTCATAAATTAATCATTAGACTTGTAGGCTTGTTGTGAATTTGAACCTTTAGAGATTAGTATATATATATTCACAATTAACTACTTTTGTCATAAATTAATCATTAGACTTGTAGGCTTGTTGTGAATTTGAACCTTTTTGTCTTGGCAGTGGCCAAGTGGCCTATTTTGTAAACATTATTATTTGAATTTTGGACATGAATAATGTTGACAATTGCTAACTTGCTAGATAATATGCTTTATGTTTTATGTTTTATAATATGCTTAAAATTTTGATGTATGTTTGTAATTGCTAGAATATAGATGGTTGATGCTCGAATAATTAATCATTGATGTACAATGGAATCATGGATGCCATATCTATCTTGATTTATGCAAAAGTATGCATCTTTTCATGTCTTCTACAACTAATTTGGTATTTGGGATGTTTGTTTTGAATATAAATGCAATATATATATATATATATATATATATTAATATATATATATATATATATATATATATATATAGATAGTAGATGCTACGATTTCCTAGATTTTTGAAAATGACAATTCCACATCCCCGCTTCCAAAAAACATCCCTATTTCATCCCCGCTTCGTGCAACATTGGGTTGACATACTTCCCGAGGGACAACCTCTCATATGGAGATAATTTATTGATTTAGATGTTTGAGATAATTATATGGAATGATTTTCTAGGGTACACCTCTCCTAGGTGCTCTCTCATCCTCATTGCATAAATATTTCAACTACATTTAGCATCTCTATTGGAGAGTGATCTCACTTTTGATTCAACAAATCTATTATTTTATTGGAGATGGTTATGGAACAATTTTATTGGGAGGGTGTTACCATTGAAGGGCCACACATGTGGTTTTTTGCATGCTCTTACTTTTTCTCTCTACATTAAGAACATTATCTTGGAGGGTGCATTTGTAGAGAGATATTCCACTTTCTCTTTTGGTTTTGACCAATCCATTTCTTGTGAAGCACTCCATCTAGTTGGCACTTTGAACATTCATTTGTGGAGTTGGCTTCTTATCACTTGTTCATAGAAAAATAATTATTTTGTTGGAAGTAATGAATAATAACATGAACATCATCATTCACAAAATAAAATTGCAACTGGAAAAGGGGAGAAACCAATTACACAATGAACACAAGTATTTTTGGAAAAACGCCCAATGGAAAAACCTCAATGTGGGGAAACCAATTTGCAGATTGGGGGGTTTATTTTATTATCTTTAGCAAAAACTGCTATTGTGAAATTACAACTGCTTTCCTAACACTGGCAATGCTTCGACAATAGTTTATCTTCACTTCTGAACAAATCCGACTAGAAAACTTCATTGTCTCCATCTACAGATCAACTTGACCCTTTCTCAAAATTCACACCACCTTCTAGAACTTACACTGGCAACCTCCAACAATTTGCATTAGCAATCTAGCAACGTCTAGAAATTTTGCACTACCCTTTGTGGAAATTCGCATTACTATTGGAAACTCAATTTTCCCTTCATATTGCCACTAGAAATTCGCACTAGTAAATTGGGAAATTCGAACTGGAAAAATCGACCTCCCACAAAAATGATCCGGCCTCCCGCAAAAATGATTCGGCCTCCTTTTGTCACTCAGAAACTAGAAAGCTTTGTGAAGAATAAACCCTGGAAATTTTCTTCCCAATCACTATTATTGAAACACTCTTGGTGTCTCTTTGAAAAATCATGCACTCGATGTGTCTCCAAAGTTTCCCATCGATCTCTCTGTATAGTCTTTCATTTACAAATGAATGGCCACAGTTAGAAATTCATTTGATCCAATTGATGGATAAAATCATCTTAGAAACTTTCTACAAGCTTCTAGAGGTAAATTGATCTTATCCCAACTAATGTCAATTAATTATCCACTTTCTTAAGTTTAGACTAAGGAAATATTTAAAAATTGCTAATTGACATAACTAATGAATTTTCCTTAGAGTCAATTGATTATTTACTTTCCCTAAGTTTAGACATAGAAAATATTTTAAAAATCACTAATTCACATAATTAATATATTTTCCTTAATTAAAACTTCTGTGAGAAGCTTCTCCTCTCCGAAAGGTTGAATCAATAGGAAAACTAGAAGGAAGGCCAAACAAAAGAGAAGTTCAGGATGGATAGTCTCTAGTCTAACTGGCGGATGATGGATAATTAAGCAATAGATGATAGTCGGGACTACCCTAATGAAGGAGGAAAATTTACATGGGCTTGGAGATGATTAAATCTTGTGTTCCTAGCCTCAATGACACATGTCAAGGCTAGAACACTTGTTCAAGCTACAATATTTAACACTCCCACTCAGCGAGGAAGGTGTTCTCCACAACACCCAACTTATTTCTAAAGAAAACAATTGTTGATCTGTAAGAACCTATTGTAGTCAAACAGATCCACTCTATACACAATTCCTAATGAAATGGTATATGATGTCAATATGTTTCGACCTAACATGAAATATTGGATTTTCAAATAGCTTGACACAACTCTAATTATTACAGTGGATAATGGTCGACTCCATCTTCTAACCAAACAGTGTCACTATTAACTTTCAAAGCCATATAGCCTCACATTTAGCCATGCTCACTGCCTATAGAGCTTAACGAGACCGACTTCTACTTCATGTTGTACCAAGAGACAACCCCTAATCCAATGCTAAAGCAACACCCTGAAGTGCTTTCCCTGTCTACTCCATTACCTACCTAATCTGCATCAGTATATCCTATCAAACTGACACCATCTCCTTGAGTATATCTCAACCTATACTCAATTATACCTCATATATATCACAAAACATGCTTTCTAGTTGTCCAATGCACTCTCTTTGGCTCCACCATGAACTAACTAAGAGTGTTGACCGCAAAGCAAATGTTTGACCTTGTGTTAACGAAATACATGAGAGAGCCAATAACCTATCTATATAAGGTGAGGTCCACTGCCTCCTTCTTCGACACATCAATCTTCTTCCAATTGGTTATCATAGGTGTAGACATGGGTCTACAATGTAACATTCTGAATTTCTTCAAGATCTCCATAGTATATCTCCCTTGACCAAAAAAGACCTCCTCATCTATGTACTGTGAAAAATTGGACCCAAATTTCTACTGTAACAATTGATTAAGTATCTTCTATTTGTTAAATTACTGAACAAATTATTTACTGTATCCTATAGAAAATACCAAAACTAATACATGCCTTCACCAATTAAATTAAATGCGGAAACAAGAAACTGAGCAAGAAAGAAATACACAACACATGACATCATTATTTTTGGACAAATGTCCTCGAAAAAACCCAATGCTGGAAAACCAGTGCAGCAACTGAGGGTTTGTATTATTAAGGAGTAGTTTTCTGAATACAATATTTGGATGCCTTAGCTATCCAATACAGAGAATCTAACTAGCAAAAGATTATTGAGAAATACCTCACACTATCACTGGTGATCTGACACTGATCCGGACCCTGGATGGTTGGCCCCATGCTGGCTCTGTGCAACTACTGCATCAGCCTACGTAGTTCTACATCAACCTATCTAGGGATCTACGTCACCTCTTCCTGGATCTCCTGTTGTCTAGAGCTTCGTTCCTCTATCTCTCCAGTCTCACACATCGGCTTCTAGCTCTAGAACTCGACTTCGCAGCTGAATTTCAGACTCCCTTTGAAGCTCTGCGCTGCCTATGTGTGGGCCTACACTAACCAGCGTGGCCTCTATGCTACCTCTTCTGGATCTCTCTCTGCCTCCATTGTCATGTATTCCTGGATCAAGAAAACTCTCCAACCGAAACTATCTCACTGCAAGAAATCACTTTGATCTTCCCTCTAGCAATTGTTGTGATGCCCTCTCTAAGAAATTCAATATCTTGATCTCTCTCCGATGTGTTTTCCAAATGTCCTTCGAAGTCCTTATAATTCTCCAGTTGAGTAATCAACAGGCCATATTATATTCTAATCAATGGCTCATATCATTTGGACTAGATCTTCATCTTCTTCTAAATGTTTCACCCTCAATTTGATTAATACGCTTTAATTATTTTAATTTCCGAATTTTAGACTTAGGCACCCATTAAAAATAATTAACTGTTTTAATAAAATTGTCTCCAGGTGGAATTTCCCAAAACGATTTATGAGTATTGCGGAATACATGTGTCGTACCCTCCCTACAAATTTTGAGGCTTAGAGCACATCTGATGCTACGAGAAACCAACACTCCCTCTTAGCAAGGAAAGTGCTCTAGTAATGCAACCAATTGAAGCATCACCCTTCACTATAACATCTCCCTTTGGGCTGGTGATGTCTAACATCATTGCCCACCAATTACTGCACAAATGTTGCATTTCTACTGCTATTGACCCGCCACTGCCAACACTACATCCGTATTGAAGTTTTGCATTTATGTTTTTGTTGGCACTGCCACTGCCAACACTGCAACCTTCTCCAACTGTTGCTTCTACTAAATCAGTAACGAAAAAGTATCCAAAATTACTGAACAAGTGTTAAGCATGATGCATTTGTTGTTGGAGTATTGACTGCTGTTAGTCTCTATGTTGACCCTCTAAAGCCTTTGCGCTACTGTTGACTCTATACTGTGCCAACTGTACTGCTGCCAATTCTACTCAGTCTTTGGCACTCCTAGCCACTGCATCTATCACTTCGGCACTCCTCTGCATCAACTGATCCTGGTCCATCCTGCAACTTCTAATATGGGCTCCCGTAGCTAGGTATTGATCCGAGAGTGGACTCCTCAAGGATCCTACCCATTTTTAGTTCTTTCGAACTACAGTATAAGATCACCCCACCTCTCCCCTAGAGGCATCAGGGAAACCATGGAAAACTCCTCCTCCTCGATCTTTACGAATACAACCTTCGAATCATGCTTCTCGTCTTTGTCCTTCTTCTTGAGAGGACACTATGTAGCATTATGACCAAATTAGCCATACAGGAAGCACTTGATCTTTGAAACATCTTTCTTCTTCTTCCACTGCTCCTACTACCCCTTCGATGCAAGGGGTGCATTCTCTTCCTCCTCCTTGGGCTTCGTCCTACTGTTGTTGCTGCCATCAAGTTTGCACTTGACTAAGCCTCTCCTCATCTTTTCCTGTTGAAGACCGGCCCACATCCCTTCCCAATTTGGAAATCGCTCTCTGCCCAAGATACTCTGGACAAACACTTTCCATTCTTCTGAGATTGAATTCAGGGCCAGCATCACAATCTTGGTAGTTTGAGGTGTTGACCCCACAACTGCCAACGAGTCTCAAATTTCCTGAAGCTTCGTTAAGAATGGATCAATGCATTCCCCCTTCTGTATCTGCGTGAATTTTATCTTCTGCTCCAAGTACATCTTCTGCTGCTCGAAATATCCTTCATATAGCGTAGCCAATGCTTCCCACTTATGTTGGATAGTATCCTTGCCAGTAATGTGACACACGATGTGATCTCTCACTCCATCGATGATCAATCGCTTAGCCTTTTCCATCTCAGCGTTGTACTTCTTGAACGGATTTGGACCTGCAGGCACACCTACCACACTGTTGACATAGGTTTTGAGATCGTGTTTATTTAGAAGACATGAGATCCTTGACTTCCATATCACATGGTTAGATGCACCATCCAACCAATCCTAATCTCTTAACCCACTAGTTGCCTTCTCTGCCAACAAAAATGTCGAGCTGCCTCCTCTCTCCTCTGTGCAGCACTAGGATAGCCTATACACTCCCTCCAAGAGTTAGTAGATATGCTCCTCTTTGTTGCTTCTCAACAATAGAGAAATCGAATTTCCTGGCTAGGAATTCTCGAAGGAAGAAATTCCCTTAACGGTGTCTCCTTCTTCCTTCTGAAGTTTTTTTTGTCCTAGCCACTACTGCAGAAAACTGCATTACACTCATTCTTTTGCGTTTCTCCCTCTAACACTAGCAAACTTGGATCTTTAAATCTTTCTCTCTATTGATTCACTCAAAGAGAGATTTTACCACAAAATATTTTCCCTCCTGGCCTGGACTGTGTAATCCCTCTGGGGATTCAATTTGCTGCCTACGCAGCACTTCAACTTCCCTCCTTCTCTTCAGCACTGGGCTCTTCCAACTTTGTTGTCTTGCTTCACCTGCCCTCTGATACCATGTGAAAATTTGGAAGGCCCAAATTTCTACTCAAGCAACTAATTAAGTATCTTTTATTTGTTAAATTATTGAACAAATTATTCACTGTATCCTATAGCAAATACCAAAACTAATACACTGTAACCTTCACCAATTAAATTAAATGTGGAAACAAGAAACTGAGCAAGAAATAAATACACAACAAATGACAACGTTATTTTTGGACAAATGTCCCCGGAAAAACCCAATGCGGGAAAACCGATGCAGAAGCTGAGGTTTGTATTATTAAACAATAGTTTTCTTAATACAATCTTTGGATGCCTTGTTGGCTATCCAATACAAAGAATCTGACTGGTAGAATATTAATGAGAAATACCTCACACTATCATTGGAAATCTAATACTGATCTAGACCCTAGAAGGTTGGCCTCACGCTGGCTCTATCATTGGCGATCTAACATTGATCCAGACCCTGGATGGCTGGCCCCACGCTGACTCTGTGCAGCTACTATGCCATCCTCTCTATGGATCTGCATCACCTCATCCTGGATCTCCTATTGTCTAGAGATTCGTTCTTTTGTCTCTCCAGTCTCACACACCGGCTTCAGGCTCTGGAACTCGACTTCTCAACTGAATTTTGGACTCTCTCTGAAGCTCTATGTTGCCTCTGTGTGCACCTACACTGTCGAGTGTGGCCTCTGTGTTTCCTCTTCTAAATCTCTCTTTGCCTCCTCTACGATGTATTCCCAGATCAGGAAAACTCTCCAAATAGAACTATCCCTGCCACTCACTACAAGAAATCACTTCTATCTTCTCTCTAGCAACTGTTGCATTCCCTCTCAGAGAAATTGGATCTCTTAATCTCTCTCCAATGTGTTTTCCAAATGCCCATCGAAGTCCTTATAATCCTTCAATTGAGTAATCAACGATCAAGATTAGATTCTAATCAATGGCTTAGATCATTTGGACTCGATCTTTGTCTTCTAGAAGTTTCACCCAGTTTGATTAATACTTTAGTAATTTTAATTTCCTAAGTTTAGACTTAGGCACCCACTAAAAATAATTATCTATTTTAATAAAACTGTCTCCATGTGGAATTTCCCAAAAATATTTGTGGGCATTGTGGAATACATGTGTCCTAGCCTCCCTTCAAATTTTTAGGCTTAGAGCACATTTGATGCTACCACACATCAACATCTACCGCACATCCTATAAAATAGTGCATCAACCCCAAGTCCTTCATATCGAACTTGTTGCTAAGTCCCTCTTGCAATGTTTCTATGAGAACAAGTGACCAATCAAAAAATAGATCATCCACATACAAAATGAGAATGAGTGGTTCAACTCCAACCTAAGTTGCATAAAGTGCCGAAACATTTTGGAGTTTTTGAAACAAGTACATTTAAAAATGTCACTTCCCAAAAATGAAAACGTCGGTTGAAATTTCATATACATATACATATATATATATATAATGAAATTTATAAATATGTGAATAACACATTATCTTGCAGGAAACGAGGGAATAAGACCCATAGATGACAACTTAGAAGGAAAACCAAGTCTATATTAACTCTTGTAGAGGTTTACATGATAGACAAGTTTCGATCGAGTTTCAGAGTTTCGAGTATGGCTACGACCCAAAACGTTAGGTTCCTAAAAGTTTCCTGCAACATAGCCTCCAACCATAAGATAGTAGAGGTTTGAATCCGCCTCACTCTTCATGAAGCCCATTTGTTGCAAGTAGCTATCAATATGACCACACCATGCCCTAAGAGCTTACTTTAGTCTAGATAGCACCCTCTTTAACCTGCATACATGGGTTTCCCTCCCATGTGTCTCAAAACCATCTAGTTGTTCAATGTACACTTCCTCTTGTATGACTCCATTCAGTAACATTATCTTGACATCCATCTGATGGATCTGCCATCCCATATGTGTTGCAAGTGAGATCACCGCCCTGATGGAAGCACACCTAACCACAGGAGAAAATGTCTTCTCATAATCTATTCCTTCTTTTTGAGAGAACCCCTTGGCCACAAACCTTGCCTTGAACTCTTCTAGGCTTCCATCTATACCGTGCTTGATCTTATATATCTAGCAAGAACCAACCACTGCCCTATTCAACGATATATGCACTACCTCCCAAACATTGTTTAGCATGATCGAGTTGTACTCCTCCACCACAACATCCTACCACACCTAATGTTGTGCAGCCTCTTGGTAGCTAGATGGTTCATTATCAATGAGCTCACTCATAAATGCCTTATACTTTGAATATATCTCTAGTGGTCTCCTATCCCTAGTGTTAGATCTAGGAGCTCCCACAAACTCTTGCACATCTCTCAACGTATGAAGCACCTCATGATTTCTTCTCCCACTAATGGTGGGTGGAGCTTCAAGTTCCTCATCCTGCTGCTACTCCATATGTTTTGAACTCTCCTCTCCACCTGTACCTATAACCATACTAGTCACTATACTGGTACTCTTACACTAAGCTTGAGATTTCCATTCAACCCTTGGAGCTTTTGTTGTATCAATTACTAGCAACTCATGAGATCCCTTGAAGGCTTTCTCCTCCTGGAACTTTATATCCCATCTCACAATGATCTTCCTACTCCCTGGAATATAGATCTTGTATGCCTTGGACATTTCGTTGTACCCAACGAAATATCCCTTCTCTACAATTGCATTTAGCTTGGTTCGATTTTCATCTGGAACGTCACAATATGTGATACAAGCGTTTGACTTTTGGCTTCTTCCCTATAAATGCCTCCTCAAGTGTCATCTTCCCTAACACCTTGTGCAAGGCCCTATTGTGAATGTAAATTTTTGTGCTACATGCCTCTACCTAAAGATACTTAGGCATATCCTGAACATATAGCATGGCCCTTGCTACTCTAATTATTGTTTTGCTATTTCTTTTTGCAACCCCATTCTACTGTAGATTGTACAAAGTTGTTCACTCTCGATGCCCTCCTTGGTGCAAAAATCCTTGAAGGCTTTCTCAATGTACTTGCCCCCATTATCTATCTAAAGAACCTTAATCTTCTTCCCAGTCGAGTTCTCCACAAGGGCATTAAACTCTTGAAAGTGATTGAAGACCTTATCTCTAGTCTTCAAGAAGCAAATCCAAGTCTTCCTCGAGAATTCATAAATGAAGGTCGAAAAATACTCATAACCTTTGGGAGGCTGTGAAAAATGGACCAAAAATATCAGAATGTATCAAGTCTATAACACCCTTGCTTCTACTATCACTCCTTGGAAATGTTTCCTTTGAGAACTTCGCAAGTCCGCACCCTCTACACACGTCATCATGTTCCACAATCACCTCTGGAACACTTGTCACGGTCTCTTTGAGCAACTTAAGTGCTCCCTGATGGATATGACCCTTCCTCCTATTCCATAGCTCTCCCATATCTCTATTACTTCTCCTGCTAACGAGTGTCTTTAGAGCATCCATTTGCAACCTACACAACTTGTTGCTTCTCACCCTAACCTCCTTCACTGACTTCCAATCCTAGTGTTTTATGTCCACCTTATGTTCTCGAAAGTATACGTCATACCCCTTATCCTTAAGAGCAGAAATAGAAATTAGGTTCATTCCCAAACCTGGCACATGCAACACATTTGTAACTTGGACATTCTTGTCGGACTCTTGACATGTAACAATCCCTCTCCTAACTGGAGTACACTTGGACTTGTTTCCCATTTGAATCTAAAGCCTATCTCCTCTGCTTTATAGCTACATAAATACTCTCTAACCCCTGTCATATGACATGATGCCCCACTATCAATATACCAAACTCTTGTAGTGGTGAAGATAGATAAGCAAGCTATGAGAGAAAACTCGTATTCTAGTCTTGAAGACAATTCATCAAGATCTATTGAAGTTGTTGTATGTTGTTGCTTCTTCTTATCACCCTTCTTATTTGAACATTTACAAACATAATGTTCATGTTAACTGAATCCAATACACTTGATTTTACTCGAGTCTTTACTTTTCTTCTCTCCCATGGAGTTAGTCCCTTTGCTTGAGCCCTTCTTGGCTTTGCCCTTTCCAACAAGAGCAACATTTCATCACCCTCAAGCTTCTGGATTTTACTGCTACTGTCATTGACAAGGCTCAACCTAAGCTCTTCCTGAGTGAAATCGCTCTACAAATGATCCTAGTCAGGTAGGTCTTGTCATCCATTGATTACTTGGACAAACACATCCCACTGCTTTCAGAACCCATTTAGAGCAGTTCTCACAAGGTCATCATCATCTATCTTTTCTTTGATAGCTGCTAATGGCCTTTGAAAAGTTTGATCCTAGTGAGATACCTAACTACGCCTTCTCCCTTGTTCATTCTGGTGTTTCTAGGATCAACTTCCTATTTACGGTAGCATTCTAGAATAACATCAAAATGGTATCCCACATCTTTTCATGTATCCAATTTTGCAATATGGGGTACAATATGATCTTTGTGTTGAATAAGATAAAGTGCAGTAGTTAAGATGATTTCTCTTTTCTTGATAACTGCTTGTGATGTCTTTTTACTTTAATATATTTTTCAATTATTATTATGTTTGTATATCATCAAACAACTACCAAAACAAGAATAGCAATAGTACACAATAATAGAGAATGTAGGCTGCAAGCCAGGGCCAAAACCTCTCCACTTGAGAGGAAAACCGACAAATCTATTTTCTTCTTATAGATTCTTAAATTGATGAATTCCAAGACCTCTAAACAAAGACAAATACCCCCCAAAACCAAGTCCAACCCTTCCGGAGGATGTGCTTCATTTGTCTAAGTCAAACCCAATCAAATCTCTTCCAGTAGCACAACTTCAACCCCCAACTTCAGAATTTCAGAGTCTACTACAGAACTGAAATTTTCGGCCCCTAACAATTGTTGTTGCTTCCACACGTGTGAGCGAAATTAACCTTCCAAGGGCTCCCAGCAACTTCACTTGCCTTGATTCCTTATCTAGGGTTAGAATATGACCTATTGAGTCCTTCTAGCAACTTTGATCCTCTTGTAGTAGATAGATAATTTTGACCTTGAAGTAGCAAACCCTAGCTTCCTTTTTCACATGTGTAAGAGAGAATTAGCCTAGAAACAAATCTTCTTTGTTCCCTTCCTTCTTCGCTACCTTCTTCAACTTCCTTTTTTACTTGAATGAATGAGTGATGAATGTGTTCCAAGGAGGTTGATTTCCTTCATTCATATAGGCTTCTCAAGGTGGAAATGGCTCCTAAAAATAGGTCGACTTCCCAGCTACCAGGTTGGCTTTCTCTTGAAGGGTATTTTGACACTTCAAATGACAAATAATTTTCTTTACAAGTTACAATATACCTTGTTGACCACTCTGTGTCAATGACCCCATAGCAATACACCCTCGCAAAAGGGATCCATCATGTTCGAGTGTCCATTCCATTCAGACTTCATCATCAACCGACAGTTTTATGAATATATCATCCCATTCTGCATATGTAAAATGTAAATAATCTCAGTGTGAAAGCGTCTATATGTAACAACCTAGGTAAACCTATGGTTTTGGTGATGATCTCCATTCTAGGAGGTTTTTTTGTCTCACGGATTCATCTATCTCTAGATATCATCCCATTCTGCATATGTAAAATGTAAATAATCTCTGTGTGAATGCGTCTATATGTAACAACCTAGGTAAACCTATGGCTTTGGTGATGATCTCCATTCTAGGAGGTTTTTGTCTCACTGATTCATCTATCTCTAGATACAAATGATCAACAAAGTTTTTCCCTCCACTCTTACCCCAAAGCTAGAGTGGATTTTGTCGCTAAGATCTTCAACAAGTCCTAGTGTTTTAGATCGAGTCTATGTAAAAGTGATTAACTAATTGGCTAGATTATTTTATTATAAGTCACTTAGTCTACTGGATTACACTTTGTGTCACAGAAATGGGTATCGAACAAGTTTTTCCCTTCATGTATTAACAATTTGTAAAATTGTGATGTAAAAAATATTTAGTGCATGGTCCCTCATAATTAGACACCATGGCTAAGTATTAGAGGGTTGGAAAAATAATTAATCCCCTCATAAGTCAATTGATTAAAATTTTCTAGCCAATTAAATTAAAAATCCAAAGCCAACAATTTATTTAATTTTGTCCTAGGTAAACTTAAATTCTCTAAAGACAAAATTTGTGGGTCTTAGAAAAAATAAATTTAAAAGTCTCGGGCCAAGGGAATATTGAAAATTTTAAGAAATCTTGGCCCCATTGGTAGTGATACAAAATTGATCCAAAACACCCTCTAAGTCTTCAAAATAAAAAACTACAGCATAAGGACAAACCTTACAAAAGGCAGAAAACACTATCGTGAGAGAAAAACATGAAGAAATGGCCAAAAACAAAGTTATCGGAGGCTTGGACAGTGATGCACAGGAGCCATCAGATCTGGCCAATCAACGGTTTAGATCTGATTGGCATATCGCAATCGGCAAAGGCAGGCAGAGGCTATTGGAGGCTAGCATGTGAAAGTTGCGATAATGATCAACGTGAGTCAACGAGGACCGTCAATCAAGCACACAGATAGATGACCCATGTTAATTCGCAATATCGCGTCAACAAAATGCAAAGGAGCACTTACCAAAAGGTCGGGGACTATGCGATGTGCGATTGCGATATTGCAATATCGCATCGGAGCAATGCAAAGGAGCGGGGCCAATAACAAATGCGACTGTGATAGCTGGACTCGATAGGATTATGGACGAAATTTCATATGTTTTGATTTCCGAAAAACGAGTTTTTCTGTGTATTTCTCATTTTCGTTAAATAAACGAAATGTAATGGAAACGCGCTTGATGCAATGAATCTGGGACCAAAAGGGTTTATAGATGTAGTTGTATACTATTTGAAGTCCACCGTAAAGCCCTTCATTAGGATTTCAATGTTTTAATGTATTTTTCAAATATAAAGGGAAACCATGGCACAAGGGCACTTGCGACTTGCGATAGTGATTACTAGCGAACCCAATAGGAGTCTAGGGCAGATTTATGATATTTCAGGTCCGATAAATGACAAATTGGTGGATTTTCCTATGTTTTAATGTATTTCTCTGTGTAAATAGATAACGACTATTCTGGGGGTTTCAAAGGCACCAATGGTCCATTCCGTTACAAAACAGGTGGCCACCATACCCAAAGACGTTTAACACTAAGAGGGAATTTGAGCAGACAGAGGCTGGGAGCCAAAGAGCCCAGAAGAGGAAATGAACAGACAATGCTGATTGGCTTAAAAGCCATAGAAGACAAAAGATAGACACAGACAGTGCTGAGATAGAGCAAAGACAGAGATAGAGTGAGAGGGAGAGTCTGTGTACTCAGAGAGGCTTAAAGGATTCAAGAAAACTCTTGTTTTTTTGTATCTCTTGTGCTGAGACTCAATTTGAGCTCACATTTTGTAAAACTCCGCTCTTGAAGACATAATAGGGAGGTCACTACTAAAGGTTTGACTAGGAGAAGTAGCCCAAGAGTTTTGGGTGAACTCCATATTAAACTTGTTGTGTTATATGTGTTTGTCTATTATGTTTCTCTAACTGCTCCACAATCTTATCCATCCATTGCACTAAGTAATATAGGCAAATCCATGTACATGAGTCTGTAATACCTTAAAAATAATCCAAGATCTCATTTTCAGATCAAGTGGTATCAGAGCTTTAGGTTTGCTAAGGTTATACAAGCTTGTGTTGGATTCTTGAATGCTAAATAGGTCAAAGCTCAAACTAGAAGGAGAGCTTGTTGAGGCTACTCCAGAGATTGGAAGAGTCTACTCTCAGAGGAGAATGGCCGGAGAAGTCCCATTGGAATCAGAATCTCAATTCATGGACAACTTTATGGCCATGCGAGCCATGGTGGAAGAAATGTATCGAGAATTTAAGAAGGGTCGAGGTGAAAGCACCTCAACACCCAAACAAGGCAAAGGAGTAGAAGAACCTTCTCTAGATACTCATCCAGAGGGAAAAGGGAAAGGGGAAGAGCCTCCTCCATCATCTCCTCCACTAACACCTCCTTCTAGCCCTGAAAAGAAGATAATGAGAGGAAAAGACATGAGATTTTTCATATTAGAGTTGTTTTCAAGCACCAAAAGATTAATACTTTATTTGATAGTGGATCAAAAGTAAACTTGATTTCTGAAACAATTGTAAAAAAGTTGGGCTTACTAACCACACCTCACAAGAAGCCATATCCATTAGGTTGGGTATGTGATAAAGCAAAGCTACAAGTGACTAGACAATGTAAACTTAGCTTTGCTATTAGGTCAACATTTGTAGATGAGGTTGAGTTAGATATAGTTCCCTTGGATATATGTGGTATTGTTTTAGGAAGTCCTTACTTGTATGATAGAAAAGTCATATTCTATAGAGCTGAAAATAAGTATCAACTCACTAAAGATGGAATAGAATATATTGTCAAAGCTCATAAACTCAAAAATAACTTTCTCTCATAAACTCAGGGCAGATGAAAAGAATTGTAAATTCATGCAAGAAATATCTACTAATGGTTGTAAAGGAAAAGAACCCTGATAAAACCAATGCCTTTGAAGGTTGTGATGCTAAATAGAAGGCTGATTTATTTAAAGTTGTTTCAGAATATGATATCCTATTTCAAGAACCTAAAGGTCTGCCACCCAAAAGGGAAATAGTACATGATATTCAATTGCAGCAAGATGCTCCATTGTCTAACATCGAAATGTACAAGTTATCTTCTTTAGAGAATGCAGATATCAAGAAGAAGGTACGGGAGCTGCTCGATAAAGGGTTCATAAGACCAAGCACATCACCATGTGGATCTCCAATTGTACTGGTGAGAAAGAAATATGGTTCGTGGAGGATGTGCATTGATTACAAAGCACTGAATAAAATAACGATCAAGAATCGTTATCCTCTTCCTCGCATTGATGATCTATTAGATCAGCTGAAAGAAGCAGTTTATTTTTCCAAGTTGGAGTTACGTAGTGGCTATCATCAGGTCAGAGTAGCAAAACAAGATGCATGGAAGACTGCTTTCAAAACAAAGCAAAACAAAGCAAGGGCTGTATGAATGGTTGGTTATGCCTTTTGGCTTAACTAATGCTCCTACCACTTTCATGAGAGTTATGAATGATGTACTCAGACCTTTTATTGATGATTTTGTAACTGTATATTTAGATGACATTCTTGTTTTCAGTAAAACATGGGAAGGACATTTGAAGCATGTAAAGCAGACTTTAGATGTTTTGAAAAGAGAAAATCTCTATGTGAAGTTGTCAAAATGTGAATTCGGAAAAACACCTTTAAATTATTTGGGTCATATTGTAGG
>APFE030937081.1:162242-195646 GCA_000404065.3 Pinus taeda | reverse complement strand
TATATATAGGTACATCACATGATTATGTTCTTATGAAATTGCATGAAGGAATGATCATGTTTGAAGAAATTTGTACTAATACAATGTGTGTTGAAAGAACGGATATGCACATGAGTGCAATTGGGTTCTACATGTAGCATTATGGTTGATGGCTATTTATTGATTGTAGACTATGTCATGGATACTAACCTTGATAAAAATTTTATTTCAAAATTTGATGATGTTAGTGTTAGTAAAAGGTTGATTTACAATATTGTGATAACATGGTTATAAACATGATAATATGTATTCTTGATTCTTGGAACATGTGAATGACATGAATTCTGGATGTGTCAATGGCTGTAGATAAACATTCTTAGTATTAGCATGGGAAGGTGAAATTGACTTGTTTGTGTTGATATAACTAGCATCTTGGTGTGTGTGATAACACATAAGAACACCCAATCACTGGAAGAAGTAAAAGCATGGATAGTGCCATGGGGTAGCATACCATGGTCCAAGTCCACCATGCACAAGAAAGTGGAAGTTTCCCTGAAAATGAAGATCCCCCCTGGAGCTATTTTGAGTGATGTTAAGATTTTAAGGTTTCCATATATATATTTGTGTGTGTGTGTAAATATATATATATATGGTACTAAAGGACACATTGAACGATATAACTCATGGGATTGAGTTGTTGTGTGTTAATGAATGTTTTATATGCTTTTAATTTTATTAATTGGCTTCATATTTTCTTTGTTGTTTTGTTTGTTGTCCTTAACCATCGCCATGCTATTAGTGTTGTTATTATGTATTTTTTAAGTGAGATTTTTATTCTTCTTTTCTTCTTCTTATCTCTGTGTTTTTGTCATGGTGGATGTTGAGTGTGGGGAAATGAAAGAAGAGGATCTATGGAGAAGAGATGGAGTAGAAATCAACTAGAAGTGCGTGATATTGGTTAAACCCTATGTATATGACAAATGGTAGTAAGAGGGTAGAAGCAGATGATAGAACTATTAAGATGGGTTTGTTTGAGTCCACTTGAAATAACATCAGCATCATTCCAGTATCCATGGAAATGACACAAAAAGGTAAGTTTTCCTAAACTTTAAGACACTATGACTAAGATATGTATCGGATAATGGCATTCTGTGGCGTGATAGATCATTAGTTTAAAACCATGATAGTAGCATGGTAACTAATCAATTTGAAAATATGATCAGCGTGTGAATGACATGGAAGCATAATTTTTATTTACCATGATTGGGTAATGTATCAAGCTTATTTAATTGGTTCGAAGTGGTTTGGAACACCATTAGGAAAGTGGGTAGGAATGGTCTATTTATAATATTTATCTTGTATTTATGATCCTCACAATTGTGGTGCACATTAGCGAAAAATGACAAAGGATCAAAATTGATTACTACCAACAACATGGATGACAACATGCTAAGTTAAATAAACTACTGAATATTGCAACAACGGAAATACTAGTCAATAGGGTTTGTGATAGTAGTAACGGAAAAATTAAAAGGAAACAAATTGGATGAGAATTCCTTTGGCCGAGTGTGGAAACTGATATTTGCAAATTAATCCATGATCTGCATTGATATCAGGAGATTTTCTAACCTTAACATTGTGAATGTGTTGTATTTCATGAACATGTTAATGATGAAATAAATTAAATGTTTTGATATAGGTGGGATGATGGAGTTGACAACTCATGAATAATATTGTCAGGAAGGAATTGTAGCCTGTGGCACTTTGTTTATCTCATGGGATAAAGTCATAATCAAGATATTGACTATAGGACTCCATGAGTAGTCTAGTGGACCACACCAAAATATCACTTGACCACAATGAATCATGTATAGTTCGTTAAAGAATAACAAATGTCTACTAGGTTGTATGACTCTAATGACTACCCCACATAGGAAATCCCTTATATATGTAAACTGCCCACAATGGGGGTTTCTTGGGCCCAGAAGGGTGTCTGATAAATGGGGGGACATTCAGGAAATCCCTTGGATAGATAGACTACCTAGAATGGTGGTTTATTGGGCCTATAAAGGTGAGTGACTAACAAGGGCCCTTATAGGAAATCCTTTGCCAAGGTAGACTTTCCTAAATGGGAGTTTCTTGGGCTCGTAAAGGTGAATAGATGGTGGGAATTATCCCTATGCTCACTGGGAGGTGTACATGAAGAAGCCATTGGTACCTATACAAAAATTCTATGTGGAGAAGTATATCCATCACTGATTACTTCCAATGGTGGTGAAACTACTCAGTGAGCTAGACTCAAGGATGCACTTGTACAAAAAAAATTGTGGATGAGTATATCCACCATTGATTACTTTCCTTGTTGTTGAAACTACTCAATTTTATGGACTCAAGGATGGAATTGTATGAACAAACAAATTGGAGTGGTATATCTCCCACTAGGTGCTTCCCTTGATTGTGAGACTACACAATGAGATGGATTTAAAGACAAAGATGACTGAAGATTGCATGGAGCTATGAAACATATGCACAACTGAGTGCTTTGTTTGGTTGATAAACCACTTAGTGAAGCTAGTTGAATACTATATAGAGGTAAGTATCAATTATCAATTTAAATAAATTTCTATTAAGATTATGATTTAATTTGATTTGTGTACTTATTCATAAGGAATTGACTGATATTTTAATATGACTATGTTTTGATCTAAATTGATTCTATATTCTTATGATGAATCTCATATGACTCATGTGCATGTGATGTACATGGATCCTTGAATTGGCTAGCATAAATATATGAGGTAGATCACAAAAGAAGCAAGTGACATCAACCTAATCAAATCAGAGTGTGCAGTAGTATAATGGAGTTGAAGACTCTAGAAATTAGGCCATTGTGGTGACATTAGAGCCCTTTAGTATGTATTGATCACCATGACATGTTCCATGAAACATGTGTTGTGTCATTAAATAAAGGTAGAGGGATTCTTAGGTTAAGAGAATTATTCTTGTGCGAGGAAGCCTTACCAACGGATGGATCCCGAGGGACTAAGGAAGCAAAGAAGGGGCTGCTTGAATTTGCAAAATGAGTGACTAGACAAAAGAATAAATAAATCGCTCAAGGGACCGATGAAGCACAGAAGGGGATGTCAGAACTCTAAATATGAATTGATTTTCACAAAATCATGTGCATATCGATTGAGATCAAGAATGCATTTGGCATGTCCCAAAAAGAAATTAGCCAAAATTGTCTCTTGAAGAGCACAATGGGTGGCACAATAGGAAATTGGAGGTATATTTCACTTTGGATTCAAGTGATTGAGTATGCTAAGGTGAAGCAGACGCAGTTGGGACCTCCTGAAGCCACCTATGAGATCGTTGAGCTAATAATAAGTGGTTAAGATCTATTTACAAAGCTCAATTTTGTTTTAATATTTTTTCTACTAAGAATAATGATGACGATGTTCCCGCTATGGGGGTGGGTTTTGTAACACCCCTACTATACTCCCCCTAATTTTTGTAATGTAATTTCACTCTAATTATAAATGCTAATAAATTTATTTAAATTAACTAAATAGTGGGACCATAGATCCACAACAACGAGCGGGAAATGAAGAAGAACCTAAGTGTTGTTAGCTAGCACCACTGCTTACTCAAATGTTCAGCTAGCAAGAATGATATTGAATAATGTTCCATGAAGAACACGAAGAGACACATAGGAAAAAGGATAAAATGACATTCAAACAATAAGAATTGGTTGGCTTTAGGTTAAATGCAAGAATTTATAGGACAAAATTGGACTTTTAGCTAAGGAGCCAAACTTATGGGCATAATTTATAGACAAGTTTTCCTAAAAATTCACCTTGGAAAGTGGATCTAGCTTGAGGGGTTTTTTTTTTTTTTGGGTTGGGAGGTTGTAGAAGCTGAAACTCAGACCATGGCGAGGAGGAATGTTGTTGATCCTCTGGTCAAGTTTTCAAATCTTGCGTCATGAAATTTTAAGAGATATTATTAGAGGAATATGAACTTCGTAAATGCATCTTCAAACATGCCATGTTGGAATTCCTTATATAATTTTCTTCCCTAGAAGGTTCCAAAATTTGGAACTTGAACCATGGTGATGGAAAATCTTGTTGATCCTCTAGTCTAGTTTTCAAATCTTTGGTTATGAAATATGACTAGAAGAATATGGGCCTCCTAAATGCATGCTTAAGGAGGTCATGTTGGCATTTTATTATAATTTTTTTTTTCAAGGTTTGAGAAGCTTAAAGTTGGATCATAGTGAGGGTATATCCCACTAGTCATCAAGTCCAACTATAAGATCTTGGGTCATGATATTTTAGGAGATATGATCAAAGGAAGTCGACCTTCCTGAATTCCCATAAAATTATGTTTTAAACAGGTCATGTTCGAATTTATGCTATAACGTTTCTTCTAGGAGGTTCTATAAGATGAAACTTGGACCGTAGTCAAGGAAAATCACACTGATCATCTTGTCCAACTTTCATAACTCATTTTATGAAGTTGAGCTTCCTAAATGCTCCTAAAATCATGGATAAAACCATTCATGTTATCATTTCCGCTATAAGTTTTCATTTGGAAGGTTCCATAATTTGAAATATGAACCAAAGTGAAGGGAATTCCCACTAGTAATTTTGTTAAATTTTTGGAACTTGGACTGATAGATTTTAGGAGATATGTTTTGAATAATGTTCTATATTTGTTTTCATGCAAAGTATTAGAAGAAATTATTTTATGCTTTAATGTTTCATTCCATAAAAATGTTTGATGATATACCCCAATGAAAATGTTGTTTTATGGATGGGGATAGTATTGTTGTATGATAATATTGTTGTAGATATGATTTTCCTATTTGCATGCAAATAATTTTCTATATTACATTTATTTCAAAGTGTTTGAATAAATTATTAAATGGTTTAATAATTCATTGCATACAAATTGTTTGATGAAATGCCCCAATAAGAATTTTGTTTAGTGGATGGGGATAGTATTATTGTATGGTAGTATTGTTGTAGCTAAGATATCCCTATTTGAATGCAAATAATTTTCTATATTTGTTTGAATGCAATGTGTTTGAAGAAATTCTTAAATGATTTAATGATTCATATCCTACAAACTATTTGATGAAATAACCAAATGAAAATGTTTTTTGTGGACGGAGATGGTATTTTTGTATGATATTATTGTCGTAGTTGATATATGGCTATTCACATGACTTTTTTTTCAGAAATGCATTAAAGGTGTTTTATTACATTTTGTAGACAAAGTATTTGATCAAATACCTCAATTATAAAAAAATAAAAGTTGTATGATTGAGTGGTATGCTTTAGTTAGTATGTTATAAATGGAACTGGAGCAATGCTTATGATTTGATTTCATACAAAATGTTTGACAAAATGCATAGAAGAAATATTCTACTCAATTGGTCGTATACAAAGTATTCAAAGAAAGGTTTACATGTAAAGTCTTTGAAATGCATGAGAGATGAAAATAAGGTTTTTGCAAGTGTGGTTATGATAAATTTAATAGGGGTATGTGACAAAGTGGTATATGAGATTCTTGTCAAGGTAGAAAAAGAAAAAATAATTTTTTTGGTACCTCGTAACCTAAGTATATCACTGGGGCAACTCAATATGTTACATAGAGTTTGGTATGACAAGATGTACAATTTTCTTCAACCATTGTCATTGTGATCCTATAGTTTACCGTTAGTGACTAGGCTTCGATTTATTAATTCTAGTTCTATATGTGGATGATTCGATCGTTACCCATAGTTATTCATTTATGGCTTAGAATTTTAAGGAAGAATTAATGGTATAGTTTACTATGAAATATCTTGGTCTTCTGCACTAGTTTCTTACCTTATAGGATCATCGATATCCAAAATAAATCACCATATTATAATAGAAATATCGCCTTAATATACTTCGGTGTTACTAATTGTAAGCCTGGAACTACTCCTTTGTAGTCCAATGTTACTCCTACCACTAGTTGCACATGAACTTAAGCAGATCCTCTGTTTTATCGCCAACTAGTTGGATGTCTAATCTATTTCACACACACCAAACCTAACATTACTTATGTAGTCAGGCTTGTTTCTAAATTGCCTGATGGTCCTCATCGAAGACCCTAGAATACAATGAAGCATATTCTGAGATATATTTAGGGCACTTCCAATTTTGGTATTCAATACACTATTAACTCTCCTGAACTTGTATTTTTTAGAGATTCTGACTGGACTAGATCAATGTATGATCAAAAGTTCACCTCTCGATTTTTTTTCTATCTTGGATCTACTTTGATTGCTTGGTTTTGCAAGAAATAATCAGTGAATCCATTATCTACGATAGTTATTGCTTGAGTTTGGCATTCAAAAGTATCAACCTATTCTTTTATGGCGTGATAATCAAAGTGCAATATATATTTATACAAATCACGTGGAGCATCAATGGACTAAACACATTGAGATTAGTATGCACTTCATTCGCCAACTTATTAAAGTTCCTGTTCTTATTGCGGCGTGTGTACCTCCCGAAGAATAACTAACAAATATTTCCACAAATTTCTTGGCATTATCAAGGTATTTTTAGTTACATCACATGCTTGAAGTGAAGGAACTTGTCCTTGTGGGGGACCATCTTGAGTCCTCCTTCCTTCATCCCTTCATTTTTTTCTTTTTGACGTACTCTCTTTTGGGGGGGGCGAAGGGGGCTCCTTTTCTTATTGGTTTTTCTCTCTTTCTTGAGTTATGAGAGGATGCACATAATTTCATAAGCAGACCCTATTGTTGGGACTCATTTTTCTTTTCTTTCTTGTTTATTTACTCCAAACATTTCACTTGTGGGGGAGTGTTATACTTCAAATAAAATATACTTAGAGCTGATAAGCAAACATCACATCCCTACTTCTTGTGTTTTGAATCTTATCTTTTAGATACTAGTGGAAGCTTCCATTACTCCTATAAACTAGGTTGATGTACAACATATTCTCTCAAACAATGAAGTAATTTATCTCCATTATTCATTTCATTTTAACTTTTTATAGAAGGATTGTTAATATTTGCAATCAAATCCACTAATATTTTTATAATCTTACAATGACAAGAAACCATAATTGATAAATTTATCGATACACTAGAAATTTACTATTATAAGCTATGCTATTTGTTAAAAAATTATTACATAAAGTATAGGAAGCTAAAAGATTTTTACAACTCGAAAAGGTGCATTACCGTGGAATGAAATTATTTGTATATTTTATCTTTAAAGAGTGATTATGTGGATACTTTTCTACTAAATTAAGATAAATAAAATAATGAAAGGGAGGGATAAGTGCATAGCTTTGCTACCTATGGAGGCATAGTGTCCGAGATAGTCGTATCACGACAATAAGGTACGTATTGAAGACCCAACTAATTGAAAACCTAGGCATAGTATTCTGGAATTGCAGATTTTGTTATTTTCTTTCAGTTTATGTCTTATTCTCTTCTAAATTAGAAGTTTTTCTTTTTTCTTAATGAAATAAATAATTGCAATTCTTTCTCTACTTCTTCCTTAAGTATTTAATCAACAATAAATCAAATGCATGAATTCTAGCGTGTTCTTAATTACTATTTTAACATTCTGAGTAATTTTTAACATTAAATCTTTGCAACAAGTACGATATCATTACTACTTGGCAGTGATAAAGAGGCCTTTATTCAAAACATATGATTATTTGGAGCTTGTAGTTGTTGAACTATGGAATTCATATGAAGGAGTTTAGTAAGTTTTGTGTAGGCTATTGACATTGTTTAGGGTTTCATGTATTTTCTTGCTTATCAGAAGTTTGAGGATTTTTGTACATTTTTGATATTTTGTTTTTCAGTACCAAGAACTAAGAACTCCCATGGATTTCTTGGTGTCTATATTCTATCCTTTAAATGTTCCATACAAAGTTGTATATTTGTAATGTGAGATAAGGCTGCCCTCCATCCAAGTTTTGGTTTATTGTTTTTCTATGATTTACTTCATTTTGTAACATTTCTCTAACATATATTTTCAATCATTAAAATTTTCATTTGAGGGTTTTTGAAAGAGCTATTTAAATATGATTAAAAAATAGCTATATGTTTATTAGATTGACGAATACCCTATCTAGACCAACAACTAGCTTAAGGACTAAAGCAAAGAGATTATTGTCCTCCATAAGGTGCCTTGGCATTTTTGCTTTCTATAGATTAGTCTTGAGTAACAATGAGACACAAGTGGCTTTGATTATAGTTTGAAGTGTCCTTAGAAAGCCTCATGACTTCAACATTGTTTATCTTTTTCTTTTAAATTAAATATCTTTATGAAGAAAATAAGATGTAGTGTACTGACTTTTATCCTTAGATTATAACTTATAAAATACCTTGAATTTGCTCTATCTTTTTTCACACACACTAAAATTACTGTGTTCCAAAATTTCAAACCATATAAAATCATAAGTAGAATTAAGAATTAACAATGTATTAGAATGTATTAATTTATGGCTATTTTCAAATTCATAATAAACTTTACATGTTCTTTTATGTCGCATTTTTAGTTAAATTATTTCCGCCAAATTATTAATATATTATTATAATATATAAAATTATTATAAATATTTTTCTAAATTTAATTATTATTATTTTTATTTTACTAATGTTAAAAAATAATTATATTAAAACAAAAATTATTTAAATCAATGAACACAAATTATAAGTCATAAGATAATCATGAACTCAAAATTTTGTAAGACAATATTGTCCACTAAAATTTATGTAGTTGCACAAACTCGTTTTCCTCTTTAAACTATTTCAGAATGTTAAGAAAACAAAGGAGCGTAGGACGCATTCATGAAGCTGAAGTTTATGTACTTCAACAAGTTCACTTCTTTGAGAAAGGAATTCAAAATATTAGGAATTAATGAGAATATTTTAGAAAATTGTATAATTTATTCGAGTGCGAATATTTTTTTAGAATTTTTGGTGTAAACAAAATGTCCAAATTCCTCATCGAAGTTAATCGGAAAATAAAATGAATGCCAAAGCCTATCTCATCTTTGCAAACAAATTTTAAAGAGTTGAAAGGAATTAAATATGTGTTTTTCTTTAATGTATTCTTATGATCACATTTTTTCACAACCTATCTTTCTAATAATGTTGCGATGATATTTTATGCTGAGTGACTCATATATTATTTATAGTATATTTATCTGTAAATGTGATAGAAAATCTACATAGATGAATCTAGCTAGTAAAAGTCGAACACACAGCTTTGCAGAGCAAAAAACACTAAAAGAAAATCGAAAAAAGAAAAGAATGATTCATTAGAAAATACGTTACAATGCTCATGATATAGCATTACTGGGTGAAGATCCCAAGGTAATAGACCATAGTGGTGATCAATGAGAAGACTCAATACCTACAACAAGTTCCGGAGATAACTAGCCAATTGTGGAGTGAAAGAAGGAGCAAATCATGGAGTAAATCATGCAGGAGAACTAACCAGTTGCAGAGTTAAAGAAGGAGCAAATCAAGGAGTAAATCATGCAAAAGGAATCTTGCATGCAGTCCCATGCTCTAACTAAGAGTCCGCATGTAGATGTGTAGTAATTGCATGTAGTCGCATGCTCTAACTAAGAGTCTGCATGTAGGTGTGTAGTAGTTCCAACACCCCCCCTGAACACCACTATGGGAAAAATAGAAATGGGCCCTAGAAACTAAGGCCAAAGGTTACCGAAAATACAGTGCAACTTGTACTAAAATTGAGGAAAGGGAAAAACACGTGGGAAAACCCCCCCCTCAAAATACAATGTAATCAAAACAAAATAGGAAGAAAAGACAGTTGCTAAGCAATTGTGTCCTTCACTCCAAGACGATCATGCAAAGAGCGAAACATCTGCTTAGCAAATGTCTTGGTGAAGATGTCTATAGTTAGTTCTACTAAGGACAAAACTGCAAATCAATGACCCAATCATGTACTAAGTCTCTGATGTAGTGCATATGGATCTCTATCTTCTTCGTCCACTGCCGCTGTACTGGATCCCTGCAAAATTTGAGAGTGCTTTGGTTGTCACACCAGATGACAATGGGCTGGTGGAACTCGACGCTCAACTCAGTGAGGAAGTGCTTTAGCCACAGAGCCTGAATGGTGATGTTGACTACTCCTCTATACTCAGCCTCAGCTGAAGAGAGAGAAATCGCAGCCTGCTTCTTACTCGACCAATAGATACGGCTAGATCCTAGACTGAGTGAATATCCAGAGGTGGACTTGCGATCAATGTTATCTCCTGCCCAATCAGAATCTATGAAGCCAAGAAGATTCAATGCAGTGCCTGCTGCATAGTGAATCCCAAAGGTGATGGTTCCCTGCACATATCGGAGGATGTGCTTGGCAACATTTCAGTGTAGCTCATGCAGCTCCTGCATGTATCTAGAAACTACCCCTACTGCATATGAGAGATCTGGTCTGGAGTGGGTGAGGTACAATAAGCTCCCCACTACCTGTCGGTAGAGAGTGTTGTCAACTAATGGAGTGACACCTCCATCCTCAAGGCGGACCCCAAACTGAAAAGGAGTCAGTGCTAGCTTGCAGTCAGCCATGCGAAATCTCTCGAGGAGATCTCGTGCATACTTAGCCTGAGAGAGTTTGATGCTTGTGGCATCTTGGCTAATCTCAAGACCAAGAAAGAAGTGTAATGGACCCATGTCCGTCATCAAGAACCTATCATGCAAGGCCCTCTTGACTGTAGCAATGGCTGAAGCCGAGCTGCCAGTGATTAGGAGATCATCTACATACAAAACTAAGATTAGAAGAGAATCATGTGTCCTAAGCATGTAAACATTCGGATTAGACTTACATATTTCAAAGTTTTGTGGTAAGAGAAAAGAATCCATCTTCGGATACCAAGCACTTGGGGCCTGCTTAAGTCCGTAGAGAGATTTCTTCAGTTTGCAGACCAAAGATGAATCCTGAATGAAACCATTTGGCTGCTCCATGTAGATCTCCTCAGATAGGTCTCCATGAAGAAAGGCATTCCTCACATCCATCTGATGTACTTCCCACCACTAGGCAGCCGTAATGGCAAGTCTAAGGCGTATGGAATCCATATTTGCTACTGGAACAAAGGTCTCGTCATAATCAATGCCATGCACTTGTTGGAAGCCTTTGGCTACTAGCCTTGCTTTTTGTTTGGTGATTTTCCCATCTGCAACACTCTTGGTCATGTAGACCCATTTGCATCGGACAAGTTTCCTTCCTGAAGGAAGGGGGACTAGATCCCAAGTCTGGTTCTTGAGGAGGGACTTATACTCCTCGTCCATGGTGGACTCCCAAGATGGATGCCTAGCAGCCTCAACATAAGACTTTGGATCAGAAGAATGAACCAAATTAAATGCTAGGATGTTGATGGTTCAGTGGCAGTGAGGGCAGGAGGAGGCTCAATAAACTCTGAGCTAGTCCTCTGCAGATCAGAATTATCCCCCACAAGACCATTTCTAGCAGCTGGGTGGTCTTGTGCATATATCTCACGTAAGCTCCTTGTTCTCTGATTTATGACAAGGGAATATGATTCACTACTGGAAGCCCGATCTGAGCTTGGATGTGGATCATCATATGCATGCACTAGATGTGTATCTGAAGACTCTATCTCTGCATCTACATGCTCTACCTCGGCATCTGCATGCTCTGTATCTGCATCTGAGTGTACTGAATCATCATTTTGGACATGAGGTAGATAAAAGGTGTCTGCATGCGGCAATTGAGGTGCATGCGAGAGACTTTCCTCAAATTTGACACATTGCTCAATGATGAGCTTGTCCGTAGAGGAAATCAGGAGTCGGTATCCCTTCACACCATCAGGGTATCCAACAAAGATGAACTCAATTCTTTGTGGATTAAGAGCTTTCCTCTTTTCAAAGGGGATCCTGGCCCATGCTCGCGAGCCGAAAACATGGAAGTGGGTGACCTCTGGTTTAGTGTCGCTCCAAGCCTCAAAGGGGGTATGATCCTTGACAGACCTATGAGGAGATCTGTTCTGGATGTAGTTAGCACAATTAAGTGCTTTAACCCATAGCTTATGAGGCAGTGACTTAGCATACAACATGCAGGAAGCCATCTCTTTGAGAGATCGGTTCTTTCTCTCAGAAACTCCGTTTTGTTGTGGAGTGTATGGAACTGTGTACTGTAATTGTATGCCGAAATGAAGGAAAAGGTTTTGAAGTGCTGTGTTAACATATTCCCCCCTATTGTCTATACAGATGGTTTTGATCTTTCTCTCTGACTGTGTCTCAACTAGTGCTTTGAAATCTTCAAAGTGCGTAAAAACTTTAGATTTGGCCCTCAGAAGATACACCCAAGTATACCATGAGAAATCATCAATAAATGTAAGCACTTACCTTGATTTGTTGATGGAAGGATTAGGTAAAGGCCCCATGAGATCACTATGGATCAGATCTAGAGGAGAGGATGATCTGTGAGTCTTGCTGGTTTCAAACATTTCTCTAGGATGTTTGCCAAGGACACAGCCTTCACAAACTCCTTTGGAGAAACTGATATTTGGAAAGCCTTCCACCATCTCATTCTTGTTTAGTTGCTGCATATACCTATAATTTAAGTGACCAAACTTCTCGTACCAAAGCCTACTACTATCATCAGCATGTGTAAGCAATAAGGAGGATTCAGATTCAATAAATTCAGAAAATGTATACAGTCTGGTATCAATGTTTACCTCACCAGTTGCAATTTTGGCGCTGTTATGTAGATCATATATGTTCACAGCATTTGGAGTGAATTCAACTCTCTTTCCGGTGCCTGAAAGAGTGATCTGATAAACTGATCTGATCGAAAGTTTTGGAACATGAAGCACATCTTGAAAGCTTCCGTGTAAAAGTTCCACTCTACCTTTTCCTGTGACCTCAATAGGTGAGTCATCTCCCATGAAGATGGGAGGTAATTTGCATGCATCCAAAGAGGAATATACTTCCTTTGCAGTAGCCATATGATGTGATGCACTAGAATCTAAAATCCATACATCAGGAGAAGAATTAATTGCAACTAAAGCATGAAAATTGTTACCTTTCCCATGTGGCGGATCCTGAGTTTTCTTCTTGGCACCCTGAGGGATGTGGCCCCCAAGGTTGTGTTTCTGAAGAATTTCTGCCATTTAGTCGATTTGTTTCTTCATGCAAGAAGATTCTGGATGGAATCCTCTTTGACAATAGGTGCATATGTTTCCTTTCTTCCCTTTCTCATTTCTCGAGCCAGAGGAGTCATTGAAGGGCTTGGTGTACCCTTCCTTCTTTGGATGGGAATGTGCTTTTCCCTTGTCTTTTTTCTGCTGATTTTTCTAATTTGAATCAAATCTATGATTTTTATTGTGGTTGCCATCATGCACAACAAGTGCATGCGCTTTTGGATGTTTGATTTTCCCCATGCCAATGAGTTTATCTTGCTCAAAAGTAAAGGACTCCATAAATTCTTTGAGAGAAGGCATAGTGTAGGATTTAGTTGTTGCGAGCCTTACTAAATGAAATGTGGACACAATGATGGAGTATTCTGGTCCGAGCTTTGACATAATAGAGAGAACTTGGCGACTCTCCTCTTTGGATTTGTCAATTCCACAACCCTTGAGTTGCAGCAATAGATCATTATATTAGGTGAAGAATTCTTGATTTCTCAATTCCACAACCCTTGACACTAATTTTAGTGTTTGTGGTTTTTAAGTGAAACAGAAACATAAAAGAGATGCAAGTTTTGTTGGTTCACAGGTATCGTAAGTACATATAAAGGAAGGTAAAAATCAGTCAAAAGTATTACCCCCCAAGTAATGCGTGTACAACAGAATCATTCCAGAAATATAAGTTTCTTATTTCACAAGAAGAGCTTGTGACCAAAAATTAACTATAAATAAAAAGAACAAACATATACTCCGAAGATCAATTAATAATACAAATTCACATGTAACGCGTGACCAAGATAACCATTCACAGATAATTTTGTCATTCCACAGCGTTACCGAATATTTTGTCATTTCACAACGTTACAAGTTCTGTTGATTCACAGGTAGCCTGTGTACATATACAATCAATGATAGAACCCCGCAAGTAATGCGTGTCCAAGAAACTCATTCCTGACAGAGAAGCTTGCTAATTTAGTAAAATAGTGTGACCAGAAATTAACTATAAATATAAATCATTACACGCATATTCACATGTAAATTTTTCATTTCACATACCATGCATTAACAATAAATACAACACAGACGCACATATGTGTTTGTTAGTGGAGTCTGTGGAGACAGAATTTGGTGAGTTAACTTCATTAGTTTCGTGTTCATTTTCGTGTAAGGCTTATGCAAATGTCTATTGATTCAAATATGGTGAATTCTTTCAGAGACAAATGAAGCACGATATTGGATTGATACCAATTAAGGCTCAATTGGTGGTACTCGCTCTATGTAAGGAATAATTTCATGGACATGCATTATCGGTTTACCATATGGTGGAAATGTTTATACAACTCAGTTCTCCTACCATTTTAGGTCGATTATGAGAACGCAAGAAAATTGCACTTTTAGAATTTGAGGGCGATTATTTAAAAAGGACTTTCACCACTTTTTCATTTAAGAGTCATGGATAAATTATCCTCTTTCATTTATCAATTCCATTTATTAGGTGGAGTAAATCCACACAACTGATGTGTGTGATGCTTAACATCGTTTCATTTTCAATTATATTTCATTTGGACAAGATGAGTGCCAATTTTACGGAGAAGTAGCCATCTATGGCACCATTGATTTTATCTTCGGCGATGCACCCAAGGTGATCAACAGAAAAACAACACTTTATTATCGTCTCGTGGATAACTATATTTTTCTGGTCAAGAGTTGTTTGCTGGTCCATTTGTTGTGAAGTCAACCTTTTGCCACGTTTTCTAAACGGGGCGGTAGCCACTATTGCCCGAGAAAAATGCACTAAAACCGCGACGGAACGGAATCGTCATTTTCTGCACCGGTTTTCATGAACAACTACATAAATTTTATTGTGAACAAGTAACTTGTACTTTTCCAAGTGTTTCGAGCTAAGCTCATCGTAGTTCATTTCATTTACAGATCATTCTCAACTTGTATTTTTGCTCCTTATTGTAAATCTTTCATGCATATAAATTGTCGAGTTTATCGTAGTTCATTCCATTTACAGATCGTTGGCAGTTTCTAATTTTTTCTCTTTATTGTAAGGCTTTCACACATATATTTATTTTGTCTAGAGGCCTATCACAAGTCGTTAGAAAGTTATTTTTTTAACTGGTCCTAACACGGAGGAAAAAGCAATATATTTAAGATAAAGTCAAAATAAGGTTAAACATAATTCCATATCAATTGCATGTTTTACGTATTGTTTCCTTCCTCATGGTATATCTTGGTCTTGGGTGATATATATAAATCCTTGGAAATTTCCACACAAAAACAAGAATTAGAATGCATAAGAGACATTAATTAGCAGGAGGCACAAAAATTATATACTTAAGGGCCAATTCACTGAGTATTTGTATGGGATAAAAGGTATTAATTATTTAGGCTTTTAATTAAATTTAACTATAAATATAGTTGAAACTATATTGAAAATTGAAATTAATTCCATGTTTTTCAGCTGCTAGTTTTTTTGCATACGAAACCTCCAAACTCCATTTGAGTACCGTTGTCGTTTCTCATTTCATTTCTAGTTTCTTGTTTCTGGTGACATCCAATAACTGAAACTGGATCGTTATTGCTGGGAGGTCTGCTCAGTGTCATAGACTCTGTAGCTGTTATGGCCTTATTAAAAGAACTTGGTGCTAGCGAGAAACTGAATAAGGAGAATCTTTGTAGCTTGATTTGGTTTGTTGTTGCTTTATTGAAAGCCCTATAGCTGTTGTGGCCTTACTAAAGGAACTTGGTGCTAGCAAGAAAATGAATACTATTATTGATTGAGAATCTTTGTAACTTGATTTCAAACTCCGTGGTTTGTTGCTGCTTTATTGAAATAAAAAGGTTTTGGAGAGATCAATGATGTGTAATTACTACGCGGATAAATTATAAAAATTCTACAATATTTTGTTGTCATGTTATTGGAAGGTTTTGTCAAACGAGAAAGCAGAGATGAGATTATTACATGTCCTTCTCCTCTAGTACCTTCATGTACAAAGTATCATGTCATTAGTGTAGATAACAGGCAACGAAGTGCAGCCCACCAAGGGACATTCTTTGAAAGAGATAAGCTCTCTAGAATTATTATTTTTTACCTTAGTTCAATTTGTGGTGAGAGACATCTACTCAGAAATTCAGCTTCATTTTTGTCTCATGTTTACTAATCCCAGGCCGTTGAGCATGAAGCCGTTGCAACAAGTAGAATGATAACTTGACATGAGGTGAAGCATTGTTTGATTATGAAAGGATGAATATCTTATTAAGAAGATAAATGAGCTTCTGCAAAAAGAGAAGTGTGGAGATTATGTGCAACTGTTAGTTGTTCAGTCACTCCGTTCTTCAGCTGTGTCGCAAAATGGTATTGGGTTTCAACAAACTGTCTCCGGTTTTTCGTTGGGGCCCGCATATATTTCAAGAAACTCCAAACAATGGTTAATATATACTTTCATGCGTTGGGTCGAAAGCCCGAAGGGTGTTGTAAAAAATTCTAAAGAGGCGGGGTTTTTATTTTGTAAAAAGGGGTTCTAAATATTATATAAATTGTTATATATAATAAATATTTTTGAGACTGTAATAATTGTTTTGAAAAAATCAGTTTGTAACTAATCAAGACATTTAGACGAGGAAGAATATAACAGATTAGCAAAAGGATTGAATCAGGGTATTTGTCCTCTATTTTGGAGATCAGCAAAAGGAATTTTTTTTTAAGGAAGAATAGCCTAAAGTATTTTCTAAATTTCATATGAAATCAGGATTTTGCTAAGTGGCGATAAATGAAGATGATAAATTTAAGACAACTTTCAGTGTTCTAGTAGGACACTATGAATGGAAAGTCATGCTTTTCGGACTAAAGCACACCCCCTCGAAATTGGAGAAGGTTATGGATAGTATTTTCAAGCCATATTTTGATTGGTTACTAGTATACATTGACGATATACTTATATTTTCTAAAAATGTCCATGATCACTTTAAACATATCCATAAATTTGTACAACTTGTCAAAACCAATGGATTGATTCTTAGGAAGAAAAAGATTGAATTATTTCAGACAGGCATCAAGTTTCTTGGCCATACAATTAAATATGGGCACATTGAAACAGATGTCAGCAATGAAGGATGAGGAGGAATTTTGAAGCAAAAGAAAGAAGGAGAAGAACAAATACTTGAGTTTGTCTCAAGGACTCAGAGCCCACCTTAGAAAAACTATTCTACTATAGAAAAAGAGGTCAAAGCAACATGGAGCTGCATTGATAAGTTTGATATCCCCCTGATACACAAAAAGTTTCCCTTAGGAACAGATGCCTCTACACTAAAGAAAGTCCGTAGTAAAACTATAAAGAAAGTGGGAGAAGCTAAGCTCGCAAGGTGGCAGGTTCTATTTTCAAATTTTGACGTTGAAGTCGAACACATCAGAGGCAAAAATAATTGTATGCGGAATTTTCTAAGTAGAGAATATTTAAATCAGAAAGACACTGGTATGGTGATAGTAAGAGAATGGGAACCTTCCCAACATACAGAGACTCTAAGAAGTATTTCTGAAACAAAAAACTTGGAAGAATACTATTCCAAATGGAAACGAACATGGCAGCTAAGAAACACAAAAGTTCTTGATGCAAACTTGCAACCTCATTAAGATATTTAGCACTTAATACATATAGGGAAAGTCTACCCCAAAGGTAGCAAACGGATACATGACATGGTGCATCAGAGGAGTATGATGGTCGCAAATTTGGCTGAAGAATCCCAAAGCCAAAATTTTAGAGATATCAATATGATTTGGACAAAAGTAACCAGAGGAGAATCTTCAACAAGTATCTTGCCATAAATCGGATCAGATGACTGGGATGGTATGACATGCCAAAAATGTGGCTACACAGTCATCCAAGCATTATCTTCCTGAATACCATTTACATCTTTTGAGACTACAAAACATTGTGGTGGGACATAATGAATGTAGATGGAAAAAATGAAACTCACTCAAAAGAGAAATTCAGGGCTACATGGACCACACAAACATAATGGCAATGTGAATGGCTTCAACAATGTTGGAACAATTTCGGCCTCAACAAGACTGTTATGGATCCTCTTTTCTTCCAGCGTGACTTTCAATATGAATGTGACACTTGTGGATTTTTAACTAAATGTTGGCATTCTCCATGTAAAACTGTTAGAGATGTAAATAATTATTAGGGTAGTCAAATTGTTGGTTACTTTATGAAAAGACACCATAAATAGTTAGTCATGACTAAGATTAAAAACCGAATCATCTTAATAAAGCCTATGATTGTACGAAGAATTTATTTCAAAGGCTTGGGATTCTTGTAGATATTCTGAGATAAGATTTCCAAGGGCCACACCCTTGTGGGACTAATGGTTCTCGTCAGCTTGTCCTTAAAGCTTCCATAGTATAATAATGATGTATAGTCATAAGACAGAATGTGACGAGTTTTCTCGTGAGCTTTTCTATTTACAAGCATCCACTATGTTAAATTTATTTACGGTACAAAGTTTTATGTGGGATTTGTTCAAATCTTCCATAGTGTAACCTAGTATAAAGATTCTTTTGTCATGAGACTTGAAGCACTTCTCCAACTTTTGGTGAGCTTTTAGCCACATCTCTTCAATCGACAAAAAATATAGTATTGAATCTGTGTGCCTAACTGTCGGATGTTTGTCCACTTATTTTCCTATATAAGGAATGAGTAAGGCTCATTCTAGGGCATTCAGAGTGTGAGTGTGATTTTGGTTATGTTTTTGAGTTTTTGAGTCTGAGGAGGAAGTTCTTACTTCCATCTCTTTAGAGTCAGATCTCAAAAGCCTGTGCATTAGAGTGACATCTCTGGTGAGAACCTAAAGTGGCCAGATTCTTAGGTTTTTGAAGTCTATGTGTTTTCATAAAAATTCAAGTCCTCAGACAGAGTCTGTGAAAGGCAAGGAAGCCTTCAAATAGCTTCCTGTTTGACAAGTCACAACATCTGATAAATGCCTAAACAGTCTACCTTTGGAAAAGAGCTTCGGAATTTCTCTTTGAATTTGTAAAGAAACTTCTGAATAAATATATGAGTATCCATTTTTTGAGCATGATACATTCGGCTTGAGTACATTTTTCATTTTTGCATGTGTTAAAACTATCCATTGAGGTAGTATCTATGAGACAATATGTTCACTTGAGGTTCGCCGAGGTCCGAGGAACACCAGTCTGTTAAAGGTAGGAAGCCTTGTGAAGGATGCTAGAGTGTGAACATCTAGAGGTTCGTGTACGGGTTCGTGTATTTATCATAGAGAAGAGACTCAATGAGAGCAAGCTTCATGTCTGAAGCCCCTGTAGAAAATCGGTATCAGAGCCAGTAAAGTCTGGTTCATTACGGTTAGTACTCAAAATATAGAAGTCTCTAAAACGGATAATTCTAGAAGATCAATCTCTTTGAGAGAGCTTGAAGCTGAAGAACAAGATGAAGAAAACCCATTAAGAGATATGTTTACTTCATCATCTAAAAAGGTTATAAATTCTTCATGACTTGAATTTTTTGAAAGTCAGCATGCACCTAAGTTGTGTCTATCCAATATCTCCTCGTAAGAAGTATATGATGACTTATCTATGTTCCATATTAAATTTGTAACTAGAATATCTATCAAAGAAAGTATTAGTCAAATACAAGAGAACTCAGATTCTGTACAAACACTTTCTCTTCTTGACACTAAGAAACTATAGGCGGAAGCCAAAAGACTGGGAACCAAATATTTGAATCTGGGGTGTATAAAGGCAGGGATCAGTCCTTTAGTCCATAGAGGACTAAATACTTTTTCTCTTGCCACAATCGGAGATCTGACACATAACAATTATTCAGATTCATTGATAGGAGGAATGGTTGCTCTATTATCAAATGGACCAGTATACTTTGATTGCTATTCCAACTTTTCTATATATACATTTCATGAGCACATCAAGGATATTTTACAACTACATATTCAAACAACAGGGTTTGGTATGAAGAAAAAGGGAAATAATATTTCCATTCAAACTCTTGGTTGTTTTAGACACACAAATATCCTCTATCCTGTAGTTCTCCCTCCCAGCAAAGAATCCAAATATAGTGTGGTTGTTCTAACAGATACATAGAATCAAAAGTTAGAACATCAGATTATTAAATGGAAAGACCTAAGTTTCCAATAACATTCGGTTGTTGATAAACCAAAACCTCCAATAATGCAAAATATTACTTCTGTTGATATACAAGAAGGACCATCATCTGTTGTAGTGTCCTTTCCTACAAGATCTACAATAGATCATAGAAGAATCGATTTAGCTTGCAAAGCATCATCCACGTATATTGATCCACAAGTAGTAGATACTGCTAGTTCTTTTACACCATTTGTAAATTTCCAACATATAGATCTATTTAAGTATGCCCAGATTGTAAATTTTTCATCCCTACAAGTCAATCGCCCAAGCTACAACCAAAAGATAAATCTTAGTAGGCTTGCTTATTTTGTTATACATCAGAACCATCATCCAAGGACAGGAGTATCTTCTCTTACAACTTCTATCACTCCATGTCCAAATCCTGATCATTTTGAAATATCGTTCCCTCATGATATTGATCACGTATTAATGATTCATGATCTTCCATCTTTGGGAAATGAATACCCCCACCTCAAAGACATGTTTAAAAAAATGTGTCATGCTTGTATGCCTCACTATGGTCTAGGATATCTGGAGCAACTTAATGAGGTAAACCCTCAATTTATATTTGAAAACTTTGTGCCTTCTGATTATGAGAAGCTAAATTAGAAATGCACAAGTTCTTTTCGGTTATAGAAGGATGTAGGAAACATACAATTTATAATAAATGGATGAAAATTATTCTTAGTTCATATTAATAAACTCATCCTGAGTCTGAAAATGTTGACCTTACCACTCCATACCCAGAAAAAATCAGATTATCCCATGAATGGAAAACATACATGCAAAAGAACAATGTTTGGTTGTCTTTTTACGAATGGAAAAGGAAGCAGGAAAATACAGATGTTCAAATGGTAGATGTTGAATCATCCTCAACAAAAAATTCTTGGACTACCATAGGTGGCAGTAAAATTGAAATTATGACCACTGTCCCTCCTTACAAAGGCATTGTATTAGGAGAATCACAGAACAATGCTAAATCCATTCCACTGGTCATAAAATATGACAATGCCCTTGGAATTGATGGTATGATATAGAAAGCCAGTGTACTGATAAACTGGACAAATACAACAATTAAAGGGCTAGAAATGAATTGTGCAAAGTCTATTTAAGTTAAAAAAAATTGACAGTATACAAGTCTCTATAATAGTATTAACATAACTCTAAATGATGTGAACTATTCCACTACTGTGTTGAAAGGTTTTGCTAAAGAATCCTTCATAAGGATAGAAGATGTTGAAAGGAAAGTAGATATGGGAAAACAATCTACTCAAGAATCTATGGAAGAACTATTTGAAAATAATGATAAACTTCATATAGCGCCCAAAGACAAATCGATTATTGTTCCTTCTCTATTCAAGGTATTTGTAAATATTTAGCATCGTGTTAAGCCTGTTGATAGATTTCCTTCTCTCTTTCCTAAAGAAATGGCTGAAGAAAAATCTGAGCCAATGACTATCTCCTCACTATTCAAAGAGGTAGAGCAACTTGAAAGCTGAGAACCACATATGTTCCCTATCTATGAACTCCTCCAAATTCAATATAGTAGGTATCTAGCACTTGATCTCACTGAAAAAGGGAAACTTCCATAAACACATAACTTGCATCCTGAATCACACAAAGAATGGAATATTAACAATACGAGTGTTTCTTAGATTCGACAAATGATAGATCGTATGTTCACAGAATACAGGCTCATGTGCCTAAGGGGAAAATATGAAATAGAAGCTTGTAAATCTATTGTTTAATGCTTGATTGGAACTTTATTGAGATGGTGGGAAACAGAGTCATCACCAGCGATAGTGGCAAAAATTGAAAGTGAGATCTTCCAAGATGAAGCGAGAAATATTATTCATAATTCTAACGGAGCTCCACAAAGAAATATGATTGGGGCACTAACTTCCTTTATTTTAGAACATTGGTGTGGAAGAGAACTTGAACTTGCCAATAAGCATGAGATAATTCTCATGAATATTAAATGTAATAAAGTGTCTCGTTATGAAGATTTTCACAGAGATTGGATTGAAAGAATATATGAGATTAAAGATAGAAAAAATCTCTTGTGGAAACAAATCTACCTACCAGCATTGTCCTCAAAATTTGTAGATTATCTAATATGACAAGATGATTTTCAGTTTCCTTTTGAATCCTTTACTCGGTGATAAAGATACAACATCACAACAAAAGTTTTGGTAAATTTATGGACTAATATGAAAGTTAATAAATATCTACAGAAGGTGTCAGGATTACGAGACAACAAATCCATCTGTAACAAGCATGGTATTTCTATAGATGACCCCATAGTAAATAGAAGAAAATTTAAAAAGAAGGCCAAGAAAGAAAAAAGACAAGAATACAAAATATATCCACAAAGGAAAATAAAAGGGACCAAGAAAGGTAACGATAAATATGTGCCAAAAACACATTATTATTAACCCAAGGATATTCATTTGCAGACACAGAAGAAACATGAGTTGAATACATTGATTTGTTGTCTCTATGGCCAACCTAGACATACCTCCAATCGCTATCATTTATCAGAAGAATATAAGAGAAACAGAGGAAAGAAATCTTTTGAAGCTACAATGAAGAAAAGGAGAGTGAAAACAAAATGCATGGTGCCAATCCTGTGTTATATATGTGATTCTAAGAATCACAAATTTGAAAATTGTCCAAACATCTCATTTAAAGAATAGATACAACAATGAAAACTCTGTTTGACATCTAAATCCTTTGAAATTTCTTCTTCAGCATGCTCTGATGAAGAATTAAACATGCACATGAATGAATGTGACTACATTGAATCAGACAATTGCCAATATTAATCAAGCACTGAATCATAAATCTCATTTGATGAAGAACATGTTTCTCAGGAAAAGGAGAAAGTTCTCATGGCAAAAACCATGGGCAATATAGAAACAAAGCTAATTTCCCACATCAAAACATTAGGAGAAGGAGAGATGAAGGAAACTTTACTAGAAACGTTTCTAAACACAACGCACAAAAATCAGGGGAGCGGTAGCAAGACTACCTCTAAAACCGAACCAAACGCATTATTCATCTATGCCTCATTCGAAAGAAATACAAGATCTTTCCAAATAAGCCAACATCAATCTAAGACCAAAGCCCTCACATTAGGAGAAGTCAGCCAAGAGATTCATCATCTTAGAAAAGAGATTTTCTCTCTAAAATCACATGTCTCTAAGTTAGAAAAAGGGAATAAAACTAAGGATACATATGATGAATACTACAGTAACCCAAATATTGAAATATTTGAAAGAAAAAAATATTATAGTATAGGTTTCACCGACATGAAAGAAATGGCTATCCAGTATCAGCAACATCATGTTATGCTAGATATCTATATAAACGATGAAATTTTTGCCCTATGAAAACTTATTGACTCTGAGGAAGATGTCAATATTATGTACTCAAAAATAGTACTCGCAAAGTACTAGGTAAAATCCTTTAAACAAGTGATTGGGTTAGGAAACAAAGATTTGTTGTATGAAGTCTCTTAGGCCTCTATTTGCTTTAAAGCGCATTGCCTCAAATTAAAATTTGTTGTTTTAGACATTCCTATTGACTCTATTTTGGGGAATGTATTTTTAGTAGTTGTACAGACACATGGATCAGCCAGACTGAAAAATGGCAAGGCTTGTTATTTTATATCTATACCAAGCTCAGATGGAAAATTACAAACAATCAAGTTACCTTTTGTATCTACTCACAGAGTGTCTACTATGGTACAATAAATGCAACATATCAAAAAAGCGAAAAATAAAATTGAAGAGATTATGTAGATAAATACCACCATAAAGATATGAGACTATCTTCAGACTCCTATAATTAGATAAAGGATCTCAAGTCTGAGATCACAAATAGAAAAAGAATGTTGTGCAGAAGAACCAAATGTGTTTTGGCATAGAAAACAACATTTTGTAGAGTTTCTTGACAAGGATGAATATGAAAGGAAACCCTGCAAGAGCAAAGCAATCCCTATGAAAAAATAATATAGAGATATCTGTCAAAAAGAGATATAAATACTCCTGGAAAGAAGACTGATTAGAGAATACAAAAATCCTTGGAACTGTTATGGTTTTTATATTAATAAACATTCATAAAAGTTAAGAGGTATCCGAAGACTGGTCATCAACTATAAACCTTTGAATACTCTCCTCTCAGATGATACTTACCCCATTCCTCACAAAGGAAATCTTCTAGCTAGAATAGCAGGGGCTAAAGTATTTTCTAAATTTGATATGAAATCAAGATTTTGGCAGGTGGAAATCAATGAAGATGATAAATTTAGGACAACTTTTAGTGTCCCAATAGGACACTATGAATGGAACATCATGCCTTTTAGAGTAGAGCATGCCCCCGCCCCCCAAATTCCAAAAGGTTATTGATAATATTTTCAAGCAATATTTTTATTGGTTGCTAGTATAGATTGATGATATACTTATATTTTCTAAAAATGTCCATGATCACTTTAATAATATATAGAAATTTGTACAGATGTCAAAACCAATGGATTGATTCTTAGTAAGAAAAAGATTGAATTATTTCGGACAAGTATCGAGTTTCTTGGCCATAGAATTAAAGATGGGTAGATCACCATGCAAAACATGCTCTGGAATTTGCTGATAAATTTGTAGATATTATCACTGACAAAACTCAATTACAGATATTCTTGGGATGTTTAAACTATGTAAGCATCTTTTACAAATATTGAGCCAAATATAGATCATTATTGAATAGAAGACTACAAAAATATCCATAACCTTAGTCTCAGGCCCACAGTGAAGTTGTCAGAAGAATTGAAATGAAGGTAAAAACTCTTCTTATTCTTCATACAGCTGATGAAGATTATTTCAAAATTGTTGAAACAAATGCTAGCAATGAAGGATGGGAAGGAATTTCGAAGCAAAAGAAAGAAGAAGAAGAACAAATAGTTTAGCTTGTCTCAGGGACTTGGAGACCAGCTGAGAAAAACTATTCTACTATAGAAAAAGTGGTCAAAGCAACATGGATTTGCATTGATAAATTTGATATCCACCCAATACAAAAAACATTTCTCTTAAGAACAGATGCCTCTGCACTAAAGAAAGTCCTTATTAAAGCTATAAAGAAAGTGGGAGAAGCTAAGTTCGCAACGTGGCATGCTCTATTTTAAAATTTCGACTTTGAAGTCAAAAACATGAGAGGCGAAAATAATTTTCTATCTGACGTCCTAAGCAGAGGATATTTAAATCAGAAAGACACTACAATGGTGATAGTAATAGAATGCGACCCTTTGCAACATACAAAGACTCTAAGAAGTACTTCTGAAATGTAGAACTGGGAAGAATACTGTTCCAAATGGAAACCAAAATGGCTGCTAGGAAACACAAAAGTGCTCAATGCAAACTTGCAATCTCATTTAGATATTCAACATGTAGTACCTAAAAGGAAAGTCTACTCGAAAGGTAGCAAATGGATACGTGACATTGTGTATCAGAGGATTATGATGGTCGTACATTTGGCTAAAGAATCCCTAAGCCAAAATTTTAGAGATATCAATATGATCTGGATAGAAGGAAGCAACTAGAGGACAATCTTCAACAAATATCTTGACATAAATCGGACCAGATGTTCAGGATGGTACGACATGCCAGAAATGTGGCCACACAATAATCCAAGAATTATCTTTCGGGCACCATTTACAACTTCTCTGGCTACAAAAAGTTGTTGTGGGACAACATGAATGTAGATGGAAAAAATTAAACTCACTACACAAGAGTAAAAAGTAGGGCCACATGGACCACACAAAGACAATGACAATGTGAATGGCTTCAACAATGGTGGAATGATTTCTGCCTCAACAAGACTACAATGGATCTTATTTTCGTCCAGCGTGACTTTCAATATGAATGTGAAACTTGTGGATTTTTAATTTAATGTTGGCATTCTCCATGTAAAACTATTGGAGATGTCAATTATTACCAGGACAATCAAATTCTTGGTTACTTTATGTAAAGGCACCATGAATGGTTAGTCATGACTAATATTAAACACCAAATCGTCTTAAGAAAGCGTATGATTGTATGAATCATTTATACAAAGGCTTGGGATTCTTGCATATATTCTCAGATAATATTCCTAGGGCCCACACCCTTGGGGGACCAATGGTTCTCGTGCACTTTTGCTTAAATCTTCCACAGTGTAAAAATGATGTTTAGTCACAAGACTGAATGTGACAATTTTTCTCATGGGATTTTCTATTTAAAGCCATCAATTATGTAAAAGTTATTTTCAGTACAAATTTTTCCATGGGATTTGTTCAAATCTTCCATAGTGTAACCTAGTACGAACATTCTTCATTCACAAGACTCTAAATACTTTTCCAAATTTTGGTGAGCTTTGAGCCACATCTTTTTGACCAATGTAAAAGATAGTACTCAATATGTCTGCCTGACTATCAGATGTTTGTCCGCTCATTTTATTGTATAAGGAAGGAGTAAGGCTCATTATGGGGCATTCAGAGTGTGAGTGTGATTTTGGTTATGTTTTTAAGTTTTTGAGTCCGAGGAGGAAGTTCTTGCTTCCATCTCTTTAAAGTCGGATCTCAAAATCTTTCGCATCTGAGTGAGAACCTAAAGTGGGTAGATTCTTAGGTTTTTGAAGTCTATTTGTTTTCATAACAATTCAAGTTCTAACATAGAGACTGTGAAAGGCGAGGAATCCTTTAGATAGATTCTTTCTTTACAAGTCAAAAAATCTGATAAATTCCTAAACAGTTTATCTTTGGAAAAGAGCTTCACAATTTATCTCTGAATTTGTAAAAAACTTCCATATAAATATATGAGTATCCATTTTCTGAGCATGATACATTCTGCTTGGGTACATTTTGCATTCCCTGATGTGTTAAAACTATCTGTTGACATAGTATCTGTGAGACAAGAGGTTCACTAGAGGTTTGCTGAGGTCTGAGGAACTGTTGTGATGTACAACAACCGCCCATTTCATAAAATTTTTATACAAAATCATAATATGAAATGGGTCCCTTTTAAAATAAACTTAGATCTGTGAATAAATTGGTGCTAACCCATCATAAGAGAAACCCTTCTCAAAAGACTTAAGGTGAATGAAAATTTTAAAATCCTTTTGAATAGAAATAAAGTGAGTCTTTAAAAATTATAAAATTCCTCAATTTTGCGATAAAGCGATCACAAGATCGCATATCACAATAACAAAGGAAGCATGCACAAAGATACATCCATTCTCTCCGATCCGAAAAAGCATATCGTAATCGGATATCGGGAAAGGTAAAATGTAATTTAAAAGAGCCTCCTTAATTTCTCCAATTCAATAAAGTGTATCGCTATCATCAATTGACAGTAACAAGTCAACACATGATTAATGGCACACTTGAATCTTCAGATGCAATAAGGCATATCACAATAGGTGATCGGTGAAATCACATTGGCATGGCAATAGAACCCAAATCCATTCCCCAATTCCAATGCATTAATAAGGCAAATATCTCGAGAGCATGTTTAAAAGGTTTGCATGCATTATATCACCTTTCGGTGATCAAAAATGTTTAAAGAAAAGCATTAAAGCCTTTCCTTTCACGTTATCGATCGTCGATTTGTGATTTACCTCTATTTATCCATTTAAAAAAATCTGAGCCACGTTTCAACGAATCATTTGACATATAAATGAGGTGATGGACATTTAAAACCTCCTTTACCACGATTGACAGGTTAAGCCGCTAATCGATGAAGCAATTAAGAGTAGATATTTTCGTTAGATTTTATCCACGACGATCTTATTGTGATCCATTATCACCTGCTAATCAACGTACTTCCTTCTCATTTTCATATTTTCCTATAGAAGCATTTCTGTGTATCATGTTTTTCTGATCGCTTGTGCAGAGCTCTACTAAAATAAGAAATTTGAGACAAATGGGGAAGAAATCAAAGAAATCTGTAGCCGTGGCTCCTACAGCAGCAACGCAACCAGCGAAGGATCCAAGGCTAAGAAAAAAATGGTTAATCTCAGACAATACATGCCTCAGCCTTGGAAATACCAACTGGGAGAGCATATACAATTTAATTGAAGCAGAGGAGCTTGAGGAAATATCAGAAGCAGCCATAGCTGACTCGAATAGAAAATTGGAATCATCACTCAGAGATTTAGCCTGTTCATATTTGCATAGAATAGCAGCGTGAGAAAAGATTCTTCCATACACTGACGTAGTGAGATGGGTGGCAAAAGAAATTCCAGTTTCAAACATAACATTTTGCACAATTGACGGGAGGATTTTTGGCTCATTTCAGCCTAATGATCTAATGAAAATGTATCACTTTCTTGAACCTGAAAAGAGGTACAACAAATCCTTTCTTGAGAAATTTGCAAATGAAAATGAGATAGAATCATCCTCGATTAAGCAGTGGAGATAGAATCCTGAGAAGCAAAAACACGAGTCATCAGGTAAGTACTCCGTAGACTCATTGTCTTCTCCTTACTGTTACGCCAGGGCTATGATGTGTAGAATGTGGGGGATACATGACTCTGCTAAATTCACCATTGAAATGGTCCCTTTAATGGAAGCAACAATCAATAGTTATGTGATGGATTGGGAAGACATTTTGTCCGACAAATTAGCCATAGCAATCCTTGAATTCAGATAAAATACATGTAAAACTACCAGGACCATTCCCCATTTTTATTACAGCCCTTATATTATGGACACTCTTTGTTTTCACTCTGAATATATGGTACTCATATGGAGATGGACTCCCCAGGACCCTAAGCCAAGCCATATTTATCATCAAATGTTATGGAAAGCTCACTACAAAGGTCATTTGTACAAAATCTGTAATGGTTTTATGTTGCCTATATACTATGCTATTTTTGATAAGCCTGCCCCAAGGATTTCCGAGGAAGCAGGAATAGACTTGACTGCAGTTGGTAGTTGGTTCGAAGAAGATGAGTTCACTTATATAAGGCTTTTTGGTAGCCTTACAAGACCCCATGTCCTTCCTCTGTATGTGCCCGATAAGCTGTTAGCTTGGGAATTAGCCTACCAAATAACAACAGAAGGGACATCCAAAACCCTTAGAAACTCTAAGAAACAGGTATGGCCTACATTTCCTCTAAGATGCGGTGTTTACACTCTCCATGATTACGAACATGCAAAAAAGGAGGCAGAAAAAATACAAATGCTCAATCTTGTAACCATCCCCAACAGAAAATATGATTCGAGAAAAGTTGCCTATAGTGTTCATGAACAAGCCAAACTTACAAGGTTCAATGATCAAAAAGATGAATTTGATGACCTGTTTTCCTCAGTAGAATCATTATTTCAGGTAAAAACGTTGGCCAGGATCATGTATAAAGATGAGGGGCTGGAAGTGTTTAATAGGCTTAGAGAAGAGAGGTTGCAAACTCTGCCTCTGTACTTATTAGCCACCACTCCAACAATGCAATCAAGTGAGCCTGAACAACAAACTGTGACAAACCTCCTGCTATGGAAAAAATTCTTGAGAAAGGAAAAGAGACAGAACAGGAGAAAGAATAGGAAAAGGGTAGCGAACACATGGATATAGATACTCAAACCAATCTGAAGCTCGTTAAAGAATGGAAACAGTTTGATTCCATTATAAGAAATCCTGAGAATTCACGGGGTTTTAGTACACCTCAAGTGACAATTGGTCACAAGACAGCAACAAGTACAGTTGCAAATGAAGTAGCCAGTGGCCTACCCATAAGCAAATATATAGAGATAATTCCTAAAGATCCATCGGACGAAATTGTTTTGCATATAGAAGAAATAACACCATTAGATGTCTTTTACATTCCTAAGCATAAGGCTGTAGTAAAAAGACAAAGGAAAAAGAGAAGGCTTGATCAATCTTCCCTTTTACCTGTACAGACAGAGATGGCTAATGTGGTATGGAAATAAAAATTCAATCCTTCTGAATACCTCACGAAACTCTCTCAGTATGTCGGGGCCTACTCGGCAGCTATTATGGATAAAGCGTCAGAAGTGAGCAATTTACTCAAAGAAAAGGACCAAATAATTGTTTCATTGGAGGCACAGGCATCTGAAAGAAAACAAAGAATAGAACAATTAGAGAATTAGTTAGCAGCATAGAAGCAATTAAATAACCAATTAAACGAGCAATTGCTCAAAGAGAAATAGAGGATAGACCAAACCGCAGTGTAGAAACAAAAGGAATTATCTACAACATTAGCCAGGCTGAAGACAATGAATGAACATATGAGTAAAACAAAAGATGAGAAAATCGCTCAATTATCACAATAGATAGAGAAGTTAAAGAGTTTTCCTCAACCAACAGAGTTTAGGTTCAAGGCTCCCCAGATCAATAAAGCATTGATTAAGTAGCTAAATTTACTATGTCATAATATTTCCCTTGCTGACCCCCTATGTGAGATTGCTTCATCAATGATTGACAAATCAATCGACGCCAAACAGAATTTGGAACAGGCCGATGAGACTTTAACCAACTTTCTTTCTTGGCAAGAAACCAGTGAAGGACAAGCTGCAAATCTACCTAAAATTATAGAATCACATAAGGAGATTCTTTTCCTAGAATGGCAGTCACAATTGATGAAAGCAGAAAAGGAAACTCCATGATGCAGATAAGAAAATAGTGATTTGATTGAGTTAATCAATGATACTCTTTATCTGTCTAATTTTATTTCATAGTGCACTCCAGGTAAATTGCCATCATCCAAAGCATTGTAATAGACGTGCAATCAAGAATTGGAGAAGAAGGAGAGATTAATTGCAGGCATCCAAAGTTTAACTTGGGACACCTTTTGGTTCTTCCTAGTTAAACCATACACTCAAAGGGTGGCACTCAAATGTTTAACCGATGCAATCGGTTACATGATTCCCGAAATTCATGATGCTACATATTCAGCCCAACTGCATTCTCGTCTGAATCACCCTCCAGAATTGCAGCCAATGCTTGCTATCTGCCAGCTCAAGACAAAGAATGGTCGAACAAATTAGTGAATCATAATACCGACTGCAACAGGCCTATTTTAAGGAGATCTTAATGATTTAGTTATACCACCTAATAGCATTTTTATTTCACAGTCAGTCAACTTAGATAGTATTTATGGACCCTGTTAGTCTTTAGAAAGGGTCCTGAATTTTTGTATAAAACTTGGATCGCGAAGTCACACTATTGTGTTTCTGGTATTTTTTTTTATGAAGACTGGGCCTATATTCTGAATTTTAATGAAGAATGCTTTGATGAGATATGCACTATTGCTTTTTGTGAGAGTGTTTCTAGGTTAGAAGATGGAATTTGAATGCAATTGATATCGAGAGGGATCTGAATTATATATGGTACTATTATCTATGTCTTTGCTCCATTCTTTTATATGAATTGGCATTTCTTTAATCTTGCTATCATTGGATATATGTATGTGTTTTAACAACAGTCCTTATACTTATCACTATTGAATGTTTAAGGAGTGTTATTCTTTCATTCATATTTATGTCAATGATATATGAAAAATAGTGTAATAATGTTTTAATGATTACTTTGGTCAACTACTTGAACAAAGTAATTATCATATAAATGAATGCCTTTGTTTACCAATGGAGTCATCTATATGACTATTTGTAGATAAAGATCATCAAAAGTTACACTAAAGTGGAAATTTCCCTCGATAGATTAGTTGTTTATTATTTTGTACTTTAGAATAAATCATCCATCCATTATCATTAGATAATAGAAAATCAACCATTTATCCATCTTATTTACAAACCATTGGGAAATTAGTCCCATTATATCTAGTCAGAGCCACCACACCAAACGGAAAAGGAGCTGCCTTTAAAGTCCGGACCAAGTGGTTTTCCCCAATGTTGATGCAGTGATTTTCGAGGCATCAACATTTTTGGCCCTAGAAGGAGGGCATGAACTATGTGTTACGCAGTAATTTGTCACCGTTGGTAACCGTCCCTGTTACCCTGGCTTTCGCACATTGGAGGACACATTTATGGACCTGTGACAAGTGACAAAACCAAAAAACACTTGCATTGTATTCCCCTAAGTATGAACATCATACTCCCTGAAGACACCTTTTGCAGATTATCCCTAAAAATAACCTTTTTTCCATTAGCGCGGGTTCACAGTGTCTTGTGCGCCAATGACTCAGTTCCTTAAAAGGAGGCACGCCCATTAACGCTCTGTCATAGAGAAAAGCCCGAGCCACCTAAATTTGGTTATGATTTTTAGCCACCGCGCACTGAAGTGTTTTTCCTCTTTGTTCATGGAGTTCTCTAAAGGAAAAATCCTCATGGAAGTGGTCGAGTGTCATCTTTTTATCCATGACAACTAAGTTCAGTGGCTATTCAGGGATAATACTAATCTTCAGTAGGCGTCCTGATACAATGCATACTCCTTCCTCCTCCATCTATAAATGACTGTCCCCCTGCATTAAACCAACTAGTTTTGCTAGAGTTATTGTGAGTACAGAGATAATGCTGGAGTGATAGTGAGAATTGAGAAGTATAGAGGGGTTATGCTGCCAAAATATTGAGAGAGAAGAGGTCACTTTGCAAGGCGTATTTAGCTGCTTTCCCAGTCAGAGGAGGTTCAACGTCAGAACCTTTGGTTGTAATCTTTCTCTGTTTTTACTCATTAATAGACGACTATCATTATGGTTCCACTCATGTGTCTTTTAATGGTATTTGAGTTATGTCTTTTCTGACCGATATATAATTACATATACTGGATTTTATGCTTGTGCTTGTATTGTTCTTTGCATGTGCAGGTGTCCATTCATGAGGATCGTGAGGATTGTGACCAACTGGAGCAAAGGGATGGGAGCAGCGATTCTTCTACAACTACTAGCGTTGGAATCTAGGTAGACCATCATGATCGATCTTTGATTTATGTAATTAGGAACCTGCGTGTTAGCATTGTGTGATTGTTGCTAGACCCGTGTTGGGCTAGTGGGATCGCCTCTGTCCGTAGAGGGGATTTACCAGTTCAACAATTTGGCGACT
>APFE030937081.1:145750-158744 GCA_000404065.3 Pinus taeda | reverse complement strand
TGAACACAGCATTCGGGAAGATTGACTGCAGTACGGGAAGTCCTTGGTGTTCATCTGATTGCCAAGGTGTATAAGCAGTTTTACAGATTGTTTGGCAAACCTTTTACCTAGTTTTCCAGAGTAGTCGCTTTTGATCCTTTTCAGACTCTCTAAAGGAAAAGGTGTAAGTGAGAAGCTTGTCACTTCGTGCTCATTAAACAATCGAAGGAGACTAGAGTCATCTTTTCATCCTTTTCTCGACTCTTTAAAAATGAAAAGGTCAAGTTAAGTGTCTTAAAATATATTCGACGACGATCACATAACCCAGTTAAATTGTGTTTGCGTTAGTCTGAGTAGGGACTGGTTTCGCTAGATTCCCTAGGATTTTTGTGAAGTCTCATCCTGGCGGAACTACCAATCTCGTCTTCCGAGAGTCTGGTTGTGAGTCAAATTCTCCCTATTGTTCCAAGTATACAACCGATCAGCTCTCGTGCTCCAGGCGACGAGGATTACCAATTTTATACGAACCCTATTTGGGAACCTTCTCAAAATGTTATCACTTTTTGGGAATATACTTCTCCTTGGAAACCTTTTCCTTCTGATATGGAAAACCCATCGCCTACTACGACTGACGAATCCGGCGTGCCAGGGGATGAGATTCCTAGCACAATGGAGTCTACACATGTTAGTAGGACTGCTACTACTGGGGGACTGCCTCTTGGATATAGAGCATTGCGTTATTTTATATCATCTCCTTTTCCGACCTCTTTTTGGTCACCACCCGTCTTTTCCAATACAGAGCCTTCGACTCCACCACCTCGTAGTACAAGTGTTACTTCGGTGACAACCCCTCCAATTATATCTGTGGCTTCTTTGACCCCTATTTTTAGCCGACCTTCGTCCTCTTTATTTCCAGGCTTTGATCCTACATCTAATGTCTCACTTGGGGGGTAGTATGATCAGTCTCTACCACCCTTTGGTACTGGGACAGGTCAGCTGTCAGTTGGAGAGATTTCGGTTCCGCTATCCATAGATTGGGGTTCTACCTCTTATCATGGTGGACAAGCGTCGTATGCTCAACCTAAAAAACCACACCAGCAAAATCTACAAGGACAATCCTTCCAAGGAAATCCTTTTGCTTCTAGTGGTCCCTTTTTCACTCCTCATACACAACCTACTGGTAACCCGGGCCAACCTTCTATTCAACAAGCTCAACCTCGTCTCCAGCAAGGTTCTCATACTGGACAAACTGGTCAATCATTTGTTAATCCGAATCAACCTAACGTCCAGTATACCCAAGTTTCGGGCTAAGCTGCCCAAACAATCGGTCAACCAACTGTCCAGTATACTCAGTCTTCTGGACAAACTGGTCATCCTCAAACACAACCGTCTGGTATGATAGGACAACCCTCTGCTGCACATCAGCAGGGAAGCCAACCTCAGTATCAGCAGGGAGGCCAACCTCAGTATCAGCAGGTAGGCCAAACTCAGTATCAGCAGGTAGGCCAAACTCAATAACAGCAAGGTTATCCTTCCACTCAGATAGCCCAAGGTTATCCATCTACTGGCGCTGCTCAACCTGGCACCTGGACCCAAGTCGGATCCCAAAATCCGTCTGGTTCTCAAATGCAGGCTGGAGGTCAATCTCAAACGTTTTATCAAACTCAGCCTGGGTCTCAAACTTAATTTGGGGTCCCACCACATTACGGTTACCAGCAACCTCAAGGCCAACCTTTGTTTGCTCCTTACCAAAATTATAAACAACCACATGCTACTTCTGCAGCATCGTTTGGTAATCGATATGCTGGGGGGCAAAACACAAACCCCTACGACCAGCATACTATGGGGGCAAATCCATCAGGGCAAGGCCCTTGGGGGCCACCACCACCTGGTTGGAACCCAGGTGTCCCATCATTCTAGCAGCCTCAGTTGTCATTTAATCCTCAATTACCATTTTTAGCGACTTTAGAATTATCGGATGTGTCCAAACTGACTAATGATCCCATCCTTCATAATCCTTATTGGCCTCCGGTTCCCACCAAAATTCCTGGTGATTGCCCAAAATTCGATGGTAAAGCTAATGAAGATCCACAAGCTCATGTCACGACTTATCATCTATGGTGCTCATCTAACTCATGGCTTGATGATCCGATTTGGCTTCGCCTCTTTCAAAGGACTCTCACTGGCTCCGCCGCTAAATGGTATATTGAGCTAAATCGCGGATCCTTTCAGGATTTCAACTCGTTGGCTATGGCATTCCCCACTCATTTTCAGTTGCCCATTCGTTATGAAACGGGCACGCACCTCCTCACGTCCTTACGACAATCAACCACTACGCACATTTCTGATCACATTCATGAATGGAGACGGTGTAGGCGTATGATTAAATTTTGGATTCCTGACCAGCTTCTTACAGATTGGTTCACGACTTCGTTCATCCCTCCAATAGCTCAGGACATTGTTATGGGAGTGTGTGTTACTGAAGAGAAAGCTATCGCACGTGCTCAATACCTTGACTTAGTTTATTCTCAGTCAGGTACATTATATGATTATTTGCCTAATGCCCCTAGACCTGGAACATCCAAAGCCCTGCCAACGCCTACAGTTGACGGCATTATTGGGTCTGTGAGTTCATCCTCCAAGAAGATTTCCGCAAACCCTGGGAAGCAGAAATCAAATGCTCCAAATGAAAACACTTCTGAGGTTACACCTCCTTCTAAACCTACCTCCGAGGTTAATGCCGTTCAGTCAACCAAGACAGACAAAACCTCAAAATCAAAAAAGAAAGAGAAATGGAAAAACAAGTCGGAACAACCTAAGCAGGAATAACCTAAACCTCAATCTGAGGAGAGTGCCAAACGCAAACCCAAGTATCCTTGTCTTATCTGTGATGAGGATCACTATACCAAGGACTGCCCTTGGCGGTCTGAAGTTAGTCGTTTGTTGAAAGGCGCTCCTAGGGTCCCTGCGGTGCTTAAAAAACGCATTCCTTCACAGCAAACTCAAATGGTCGCTGACCCCTCTCAACCTCCCTCTTCCTTCGGTTCCCAAGTGTTTATGGCGGGAACGGTCCCTGTTAATATCAGTACTCGAACAAAATATTATCCGTCTGCCGGCAAGGAGCCTGAGGTCACCCCTAGTGCTCATCCGTTCAGTTCAAGCCCTCTCCACATTGAGAGACCTAGTACTGAAACGCCTGTTCGACTCCCTCCAAAAGGAGTACTCCGGAAATCTTCTTACAACCCAAATGCTCGTGCTGCTCAACACTATAATATCGTTGAGGATTTAGCCCAGACTCCGTCGGCTATGTCCTCTTTAGAAGTTCTCCAGAGCTGCCCCTCTAAGAGGAAGTCCTTTCTATCTGCTATAGGCGGCATAGATCCGGCAGACTCGGATTTGATTACGTGCGACTTAGACCGCCATACTCAGAGACTGCCTCCCCAAATTGCCTTTCTCATACAGGTTGTTATTGATAAGAAAACTATCCATCGCACAGTCATTGATGAAGGTGCTTCAACTTACATCATGTCTATTGCCTGTTGGAAAGCTATTGGTTCTCCAACATTGAGTCAGCCTCCCACAACCTTGGAAGCTTTTGATGGAAGAGCATCCCGTCCTTATGGTATTCTCCCACGTTTACCCATTTCTTTGGAAGGAAAAATGGTCGAGATGGAAGTTGAAGTCGTTGATCCTACTCTAACCTACAACCTCCTTCTCGGACGCAGCTGGATTTATGCAATGCAAGCTGTTGCTTCATCTTACTTTCGTATCATTTGCTTCCCTCACCAAGGGAATATTATTACAGTCGACCAGCTTAATTTCTTTGCTTCCTCTTCAGAAGGAACTATTCCTTTTGTGGAGCATACCTCCAAATAATTTGAGAGTCTCGGTCACGGGCTTTTCAAAGATCCTGCCCTTATGGGTGTTTTTCCAGCCCCGCCTCCGAATGTCGCTTCCGTCAATATGATCTCTACTTGTCTTGATCCATGGATCATTCCTCCCATCGACCAAGTAGATTCATGGGGCGACCAGATGCCGTTGAGTCCAGGCGAACTCAACTATGTTGAAATCGTAGATGCATCGACTCCTTCTTCTGAACTTGCTCTCTCCAGCAAGGTTTTCCACACGTTCGCTCCATCCTTAGGGATTGTAGATCAAACTTCTTCGGATCCTTTAAAAGAAATATTTTCTTCCGACGAAGCTATTATAGAGACCATGTCTCTCGAGGAACCTCCTTGGCACGATACCCACCATTGTTCCTCGTTGCTCTCTGTCCCTCAGGATGAGCCAACTCCTATTCAACGGTTTGCTCCTTGTTTCCCATTCTGATTCCTTCAGTCACCTGTTCAAGTTTACCAAACCTCTTCTGAAGGTAATATGGCAAACATTACGCAAACTCAAGGTATCGACATCTCTATTAAACTAGGGATCGTCGAACACGTTCATATCGGAGTCACTTGTACTCCGGAGGAGATTCAACTTTATTCGAACCTTTTTCGCGAATTTCGTGATGTTTTTGCTTGGTCCTATGAAGAAATGCCGCGCAATTTGATCCTAGCAATAGTGGTATGCATGAACATGGAACGTCCTGGTGCTGAGCCTGTTGCGCCAACGTTTAGTCAATAACCCCACGAAAGGCTGCAGCAATCAAGGACGAAGTAGAAAGCTTCTAAAGTCTGGTTTATTTATCCTAACCCATCATAGATTGGGTTCTAATATTGTGAACCGTTTATCACTAAATAAACAAGGAACTTATGCGCTTTGTTGTTGATACAGGAGTGATCATCGGGCTAGATTCTAAAGAATCGGAAATTCCTCATCACAATTTCATTGATCAGATTATTGACGAGTGTGCGGGAAGCGAGATGTATTCCTTTATGGACGGTTTTTCTGGTTACAACCAGATCAATATTGCTCCCGCTGATCAACACAAGACTGCTTTTATCTATCCATGGGGTACCTTTGCTTATAAGAAGCTCCCTTTCGGTCTCAAAAATGTCGGTGCTACCTTCTAACACGCAATGTCCTACCTAGATGATCTCCCAGCTCATTCAGCCAAGCGTCAGGACCACCCTACTCATCTTCGCGACATATTTCTTTGCTGTCGACACTACAGCATCAGGCTTAATCCTCATAAGTGTGTCTTCTACGTAGAATTAGGTAGACTTCTTGGATTTTTCGTCTGGCATGAGGGCATCCGCCTAGATCCCCTCAAAGTCGAAGCTATAGTGAATCTCCCTCCCCCTGCTACCTTACAACAATAGCAAATTCTGCAAGGCAAAGCGAATTTTTTACGTCGTTTTGTTTCGAACTACGCCGAAGTGGCTAAAGGTTTTACACGACTGCTTAAAAAGGATGTCCCTTTTCATTGGGATGCTGTGGCTCAAGAATCTTTTGATTGTCTCAAGGGTCTCCTTGTCTTTGCTCCATTGCTTCGCCCTCCAAACTATCATCATGACTACATCCTGTATTTCACTGCCACCGACACCACTATCGGTATGGTTCTTGTTCAAACTGACGACGATGACACTGAGCATGTCATTTATTATCTCAGTAGAAACCTCGTAGATACGAAAACTCGATATGCACATGTCGAGAAGTTGGAGTTAGCCGCTGTTTGCGCTATCCAACATTTCCGCCATTATATTCTGATGCGTACTACTACAGTGATTTCCGATTGCAACCCGATGACGTATATCTTGTCACGCCAGTTGCTGGGGGGCAAATACTCAAAGTGGATTGTCATCCTCCAAGAGTTTGACTTGGAGTTCGCTACCGCCAAGTCCAAGAAATCGTTGGTTTTTGCTGAGTTAATTTGCTCTTTACCATCTTCTTCTTCGCCATCTCACACCGAAGATCACATCCTGGATGAGACCTTGTTTCTCATCAGCACCCTTGATCCTTGATATGGTGACATTCTCGTATATTTTCAAACGTCCTCCTTTCGCCCAAGCACTTCCAAAGACGCTCGGCGAAGGATTCGTCATCAATATCAGCCATATCGTATCATTGGGGATACCTTATATCGCCTCGGCGCCGACTCTGTTCTCCGTCGTTGTCTTACTCACGAGGAAGATGAGCGAGTCTTGAATGACTGCCACTCAGGTGCTTGTGGTGGTCACATGTCCGGATATGCAATTGCCCAAAAAATCCTCCGTGCTGGCTACTTTTGGCCCTCTATCTTTAAGGATTGCATTCTTGTTGTCCGTTCCTGTCATGAGTGCCAGATATTCCAGCGGAAGATGCGAGCACCCCCCGCTCCTTTGCACCCTGTTGTTACCGTCGGCCCTTTTGTAAAATGGGGCATTGATTATGTGACCTGTAACCCTCGCTCGGCCGAGGGGCATGGGTTTATTATCGTTGCCGTCGATTACTTTACTAAATGGGCCGAGGCGATGCCTACACTGACTAAAGACGGTCACAGAGCAGCGCAATTTTTATTCAACCACGTTATTTCGCGATTCGGCGTCCCTCAAGCCATCGTCACTGATCACGGAAAGCATTTCAGGAATCATATGATGACGGAACTAACAACCCAGCTAGGCTTAAAGCACGATAGTTCTACTCCGTACTACCCTCAGTCCAATGGCCAAGTTGAAGCGATCAATAAGATTTTGGTTACAATGTTTCAGCCTACTGTTGGCATGCACAAGTCTAACTGGCATTTGATGTTGTTCCCTGCTTTGTGGGCTTACCAAACCTCCGTGAAGGATGCCACTGGTTTCACTCCATTTCAACTAGTCTATGGACTAGAGGCTACCCTTCTAATCGAGTGTGAAATCCCTTCGTTAAAATTAGCTATCGAGCTACTTCCCAACACCACCCCATTAGAAGAACGTCTCCTTTATCTGGAACAGCTAGATGAGACTCGTCGCCTAGCCAATTTGGCCATCGAAACATAGAAGAAGTGAGTCAAATCTCACTTTGACCAGACTGTACGTCCACATTCTTTTAATGAGGGAGACTTAGTTCTGTTATACGATCAGGTAAACGATAAGCTAGGAGCTGGAAAGCTCGAATCTATGTGGCTAGGCCCTTACATTGTCAAGAAAGTTTTGCAAAAAGGGGCCTATGAGCTAATTGATTATGAAGGGAACCCTCTAGCACAGCCCCGAAACGGGCTGTATTTGAAAAAGTACTATGCGTGATGCTGGTATGCTTCATCTTGTATATACATGTACTCTAGCAAGTATGTTGTGTATGTGTGTCAGTTTTAATAGGCTTGATTGTCGCTTATTTTGTCTTTCGCTTCTTGTGCAGATGTCTAATACGCCTTATAATGGTTTCGCTAATGGTGCCTGCCGCAGTACTCGCAACTTGTCTTCTGCGGCGTGGGTGATCTATGATCCTCATGGTGAGCTGATGGATCTTCAAGGTGTCTGTTTGGGTCGTACCACTAATAATGTCGCCGAATATTGTGCTGTAATCGAGCTCCTCACTGAAGCAATTAATCTCAGCATTCGGGCATTAGTAGTAAACCTGGATTCTCAACTTGTCGTCCTCCAGCTCAATAGGTGTTATTCCGTTAGAGACCATCATATCCTAAGGTTGTATCTACGTGTAAGATTGTTAGAGAGGAATTTTGAGTTCATTACATATCAGCATATTCCACGACAATTAAACACATTATTTGATGCATTGGCCAATCATGTATTAGATAGACATTTACGTAATTTGTAAATAAAACATTATGCAAGCAAGCACATGAAAACACAATAATAAACCATAAACATATGTATATATATACGTGTGTGTCAAAATGTTTGCGCCCCGCGCGTTACATAATCCAAAAAATAATACATGTCCAAAACTCATACAGCCGCTGACAATATGTTCCTCAAAAACGTGCAAAAAGAAAACCTAGGCATCTAATCACGGTGATGCTCATGATAGCATGTCACCGCTCGCACCAAACGTCTCAACAGACGATGGACGCGAGTAGATACTCCCACCGTGTGCCTCTGGTACGCTCTTGGCACGTCCGCCAATCTGGCATAATCTGGAATACCTCAAGTAAGTGCCTCAAGGTTTTGTACTAGATCGTCATCACCCTCTACCTGAGGGTCCGCTGCAGGTTGTGCTCTCCGTACGTTATGAGGCAAGTCAGCTAGTCACTCTACACCAACATCTGCATACATATATAGATGATGTAAGAGATAGGCATGTATTAACAAAAAAAAAAAAAAAAATAACAATAAAAACGTTAAAAAAAAAAAAAAACAAAGAGTTCTTACCTAGCTCCTTGTCCCAGTCCTCTCTGGTAGGCAGAGGGAGATCGATATCTCCAGTGAAATCCGTGCCCCCGCATAGGGCCAATCCTCGATGATAATCATCTGGTGACGGAGCCAGATAAAGAACTCGGGCCTCCAGGCCATCTGCTGGGCCCCTCCTCCTCTGGGCATGAGTTCTGCCCATCGATTCAACCTCGGCTCCCATAGCACTGGATCTGCCACTATACCCCCCGGTACCCGAAATATCGGCAGTCGCTCCAGGAAGAAAGTTACCAAGATAGATCCATAGCCAAACTGTTTGTTCCCATCACGCTTACACTTGGTAAGTTGTCGTTTGATGTTTGTTGTCACTGTCGTGGCGCAATCAAACAGTGTAGGTTGGAGACACTCAGTGGCCAACAGCAAATGATTTTTGTTGGCCTCGTGGGGCGCCTGTACCCCAGCTGTCCGGGTGATAGTGAATAAAATCACTCGTAGCACCAGGTCGGGCACCGTGTTAATATCTACTTTGGCACTGTTTGATCCAAACTGTGCCCTAGGACAAACTCGTTCCACCACCTCCCCTATCTTCTCTCCAGAAGGCCGACTACCAGTCAAGATGGGCTGTGCACCTTGCCGCGATAGTCCAGTGATAAAGAAGACATCGGAAACATCTAACTCCAATGTCTGGTCTTTCAGGCGAAATACCTGATCCTCTGTATCCCAAGCATCCACGATGAATCGCAGTAGCTCAAGTTGTGCACGTAAATATGAGGTGTGGAATAATTTCTTCAAGCCACAGTCTCTCAGAGCATTCATACATGCATCATCCTCCATTTCCATGGCATCCACCGCATCATGCTCCCGTTCTCTCCATTCTAGAACCATTCTGACAAAACCCTGCAACCACAAAGGTGAAATTTCCATCATTAGATCATGGATGAAACCTAAACTGGAAAAAAATTGCAATTACAACGGTCAAATTTGTGGCAAATTGAGATCGCACGGTTGGCGCGACTGTTCCTAAAACAGTCGCGCCAAGGGCGCGACCCCTTTAGGCAAAAACACCATTGGCGCGATCCCGAGCGAGAAACTCGCGCCAATGGCGCAACCCTATGAAATTGCAAATCCTCTTGCAGGGAACTAAATTATGGATGAAAATCTAAAAAATGGAATGAAAACAGAGCTAAGGATGAGGCCTCTTACTTGTTGCAGACGGCGGCTTGAATGATCTCCTAGATTGATCGTAATCAGCAGTTGAAATTTGCACCAAAAACCCTTCAATAGTAAACTCACAAGGTAAAAAGTGAAAAGTAAGTTTATTTTTTACCATTTCACTATTTATAGCATTTTTTGACCTAAAAATACATTAGAAATAATATTTTTGAGTATTTTTGGGATATTTTCATGTCAAAGTGGGTTTTACGCTGTTTTTGTATGATGACAGGGGTTGGTGGAATCAAACGAGCTCTTTTTCAAACTTTTTCAAGCTCGGTAAAACACGAGAAAAGGTTACTTTACGGTCTGCTTTTAGCTATTTTCTGACCGTTTAAAGAAGAAAAGATTGCTGAGTTATTCCTCTTGGCTCGTTAAACATTACTAAGGGGCGGTCGTTTTAAGTTCTTTTGTCGACCGTTAAAACATAAAAAGATTGCCGGGTTTTTGTCGTTTCAAACTCGTTAATGGTTACAAAACGACGTGGTTTTGATCGCTTTTTTACTTTTTCAGGTCGAAATCACTATTTATGAAAAGTACTCCTCGATCGTAATGGTCGGGCGGTTTTTTCGGGCATTATTTTATACTTTTTCGGGCCCGAGAGACACAACTTTACAAAAAAGGACACCCCTGGAGTTTCCTTTTCTGCTATCTTTTCAAACTCTCTAAACATGAAAAGACGCCGAGTTCTTCCTTTGTCAGACTCGTTAAAACCTGATGACATCAGATTTTGTCGAAATGACGCACCACAAGCATATGCTATCCCTATCAAGCTTGTTAAAAATAGTTTGGGTACTCGCCAGAAATGGTGGGGGAAAAGAAAATTTTGGGAACCATAATTATTGTCATGTCAGTGGTATGTCGCTCTTCAACATGGAACTTCTCTGCTTTCGTGTCGGGGTCGGGATATCTCAACTCATTTTTCACTTGCCTCCGTGGGTTTGGGTAATCCTATTTGACCTCTCATCTGCTCATTGCCTCGTCATCATGACCTCTGATCCATCGATGTCAAATACTGCCAATTCCACTGTCGTGCTGCCAATATGTTCAAGAGGAGTTGACCTCTGAAAAGAAACAACCTCCGTTTGATAGTTCATACAATCTTAATTCACAACATTATCTCTCTGTCTCATGTTGATGATGTGGGAAACACTATGGCCCACCTTCGATCAAGGTCACTTCCTGTCGACTTCAGCTCATTATCCAGGAAGTTGATCTAGAGACTCCCTGCCGGTGCCTTAGACCCTGCATGCCTCAATGGCAGGTTCTTCGTGTTCGACGTGAGGTTTTCATCATTGGCCTCCGATCGAATGATTCTACGGGTGTTCGACTTCGGATCACTAATTCACACGCCGTAGATTGTACCTATAGTACCTTGAGGGCCATTGTCATTATTGGTGGTACCTCTCGCGTCTGTTAACAGTTCCCAATATTGACTGGTAATCAGACGATGTTCATGCATGTTCGACTTCAGCTCACATATTCACATGCTTGAACTTGTACTTCTGTTCGGGTCGAGATGGAGCGCAAGACCCTGGATTGTGTCTGTTGTAATCCAGGCGTGATTCTTGATACATGACTCATTCACTGGATGGCTGCGACCATACCTGAGTCAATTCATTGATCCTAACCAGATGGCTGCGTCCATACTACGGATCTAGATTATCATGTACTCTCTTATGGATGGCTGAGACCATACCACGTACATCATGTATTTGAGCTATCAATTGTATCTCTCAATGCAGATTCTCGGCGGCAGCTATATGTGTTCTTGTAAAGCATTTCACCCCTCTCTCTCTCTCGGGCCTCATGCTTTAGGGGGCATCTGTTACACAGTAATTTGTCACCATTGGTCACCGTCCCTGTTACCCCTGTTTTCGTAAATTGGAGGATACATTCCGGGACTTGTGAGCAGTGACATAGCCTAAAAACACTTGCATTATGTTCCCCTGAGTATGTACTTCATGTTCCCTGAAGACACCTTCTACAAATTATCCCTGAAAAGTGCCCTTTTTCCATTAGCGCAGGTACACAGTGTCTTATCCGCGCCAATCATTGAGATCCTCAAAAAGGGGCACGCCCATTAGCGCTCTGTCCTAGAACAACACTCGCGCCAACTAAGTTTGGTAATGATTTTTGGCAAATGCGCACCCATATGTTTTCTCCTTTCAAATCATGAAGTGTTTTGAGGGAAAAAATCCATCTGATAGAGGTCAAGAGTCATCACTATCCTTGACATCTATCCTCAGTAGCTTTTTGGAGATAATGTCGATCCACAATGGGCATCCTGGTGCATTGAATCTTCCTCCCTTCTCCATTTATAAAAGTCTGTCCTCATGCATTAGACTAGGGAGTTCTGGAGTTTCGCTAGTTCTGGAGGAATGCTAGTTGTGATTATGCTTGTCTGGAGTGATAGTAAGAGTCTTGAAGCATAGGGAGGTTATGCTGCTGGAATCCTAAAAGAGAGAAGGTCTATTGCAAGGCATATGTAGCTGCTCGCCCAGCCAAAGGAGGATTTGACGTCAGAACTTGGTTGTATTCTCTTTTGTTTTATCAATAATAATAGACGACTATCATTATGGTTCCGCTCATGTGTCTTTATTATGATGTTTGAGTTGTATCTTTTCTGACTGATACATAGTTGCATTTCCCGGATTTTATGCTTGTATTTGTCTTGTTCTTTGCATGTGCAGGTGACTATTCACGGAGATCGTGAGGATTGTGACCAGCTGAACCGAAAGAACGGAAGCGACGACCCTTCTACGAATATAAGCGTTGGATTCGAGGTAGGCTCTCATCTTGGCCTTTTCTTTGCAATTAGAAACCTGTGTGTTAGCGTTGTTTGATTGTTGCTAGACCTCAGTTAGGCTAGTGGGATCGCCTTTGTCCGCAGAGGGGATTTACCTGTTCAACACCCCCCTTAGGAAGCAATGGTCCCCATTGCATTGAGTTCCTCCATCTGCTGAACTTGTCTTGCAATCTCTGATGTGTCTAGTAATGGTGGGAAGCATGGTCGACGATGGTCCACATTGAACACTTGGTGCAAGCAAAGGAATGGAGGAATGATGTGCTCCGAAGCATTGTTCCCCGTAGCCTTAGTACTGCTGTAAGGACCTTGTCAGAATGATCTGAGCTTCTGATGGGTTATGGTAAGGCGTTCTTTCTGTCGATGCAACCAGACTTTATCGCCCACTTGAAACTTGTGTGGTACCCCTGTGGGTGAGGAGAAGTTGTTCCTGTGTTCTGTCATGACCGTATCCCTTTGTTGTTGCTGCTGCATGGAGGAACCCTTTGCGGTGGTCATGGATGTAGCAACGATCTTCCCCTTACTTTGGGAGTGAACCAGATAGAAAATAAATTTCCTGGTCTGTGATATGAGCTTGCTGCCTTTCTTAGCAGTGACCAAAGATGTGGCGGTAGGTGTGGCTACCTCCGGTATCCTGTATAATGAATTATTCAAAGAAATGATGACAACACGAGGCCTTGACTCATACACAACATGTCGCCTCCACAAGTATGGTTGGCCTAATAATACATCGCAAACATCCAGAGGTGTAACATCACACAATACCTCATCTGTGAATGGTTTG
>APFE030937081.1:108975-142294 GCA_000404065.3 Pinus taeda | reverse complement strand
GTCGTAACTTTGGCATACGATCTCCGTTTGACGCGTATGATAGCTTGTTAGAAAGATCTATCCGAGAACTACCACTTTTGGAAGGGTAACATCGGTCCATGCACCCATGTTGCCCCCCAGATTTCCCAAAAAACGTCTATTAGGGCCTCAAAACGGCTCCGGAAGTTCGGGACCCGAAAAAACTGCTAAAAATAGTAAACTGTGCTACAATTTAGGAAACTGAAAAGACTGAAAGAGACAGTTGTGGGGGTCCAAATGGGATAGGTGGGTGGCCACCAATATCCACCTGGATCACATGCACATTATTTCAAAGTGTCGGAGGACGTCATTGATGACTTGTCACAAATTAAGTACGATGGTGAAGGCAGAGCAACCTTGCTAAGGTACGAAGTTTCCTTCGCAGGATTCTATCACAGGAATGAAGTTCGCTAAGATGACATTGCCGGTGGGTTGTTCGCTTACACACTCGATGGGCATGTTGACCAATGGTGTCGCACATTGCTCACACCATCTATTCACTCATATGATCACATGATCAAAGATTTAATCTATTCTTTCTATCATTATGACGCAAAGCACTCAACAAAAAAAGTCTGAAGCTATGGAAAGCACCTAATGAATCTCTTGCACAATTTTGGGTGCAATTCTTGAGTATTTCTTTTCAAATCCCTAAAGATGAAATTGATTGGAAATTTCTCAAGGAACGGTTTCAGTATCTTCTTCACATATATGAAAATCCTCACGAGTTATAATCATTCGAACCCCTTCGAGCATACCTCGGTGTTATAGATTCCAAATCTAAGACGAACAAGGTTGCTACCATAGGTGACCTGCTATCCGCTCCTCATAAAAAAACTCTAACTCCACAGGACGAGGTGGGAGAAGTTGCGAACCCATTTGTTGAACCGTCACCTCCTCCCACCCCACCTGCTTTGGATTTCTATGAAGATGTGGACTGCAAGCCTATTGGTTGTCACGTAAACTTGTTTTCTAAACCTCCGTCCTCTTGTTTTGTTGATGCTATGGATTTTGGTGTCTTGTGTTCATTTATTCTAGATTTCGCATGTGATGTTCACGAGGATCAAGTTGTCGACGAAGTTGGTGTTGAGAAACCAACCTGTGAGGTGTCATTTTGGATGAGTATGAGTGGGAATTTGAAGAAGAACATGTGGTGAAGGATGACCTCCTTCTATCTGCACCTCATCCGCTTTCTCCTGACATCTTTTTTGATTCTACCATTTTTGGTTTTTCTTGTGAAAATTCATTCTCAAATTTTTCTACTTCCGACCATTCTCAGAACACACAGGATGTTAGACCGTCATTTGATTGTAGAGAGGACACAAATTTCTTTCCAGATCCACCCAATCTATCATCTTTTCTTTTCAAAAATTTAGAGGGTGAAATTTTTTGGTTCTCATCAACCCCTCTGTATGATTAGTTATATCATGAGGATGCTGATGTACATCTCGAATTTTCTGCTCGTGGCTATCATGATCTCTTCACTCACTCATTCGATCTCGATGTTGATTCACTTGCTGTTGATCTTTCCAAGCCACCAGTCTTTAATGATCTACCCGCTGATGAAGTGGAAACCCATCAAGTTGTCGAGGCACTTCAGCCCAAGTTGATGTTTATGTTAGGTTATCGAAGTCTTAAGGTCAGTTCCACTCCTGGTCAGAAATATGTTGAAACACCCCAGGCTCCTCATGACTCTCCTATTTTCATTGAAAATCACTCTGATCCATAGATTTCACTTCCTGTACCAGAATCACATGATCCTATCACTCATGCATTGGAGGAGTCAGATGTAACAATTCATACTGTGAAACAGAAGTTTTACTCTTTCTCCAATGTTTTCTTGTCTGTCTAGATCAAAGGAATGTGCATGTTTGTCATCTACACATGGTGTGATGCTACACCATGGTACGTACGCAGAGTGTCTGTCACGTGTTTTCACTTTTTTCTTTTCTATGGACGCATTCAAACTTTGAGCGTATTGGTATTCATTCTTTTATCTTTATTGTGCACTAGTTTACCTGAATATCTTTCTTGTTAACCATGCCTTCACCAACATGGGCCAACCAATGCGTTGGTGGCTGCTTTGGAAGTATCAATTCAAGTGAGTAGTGATCCGTATTTAAACAGGAACGAAAAAATTACAGAGATAACCATAAATACAAAGATACAGTAGAAATAATACTTCATTTCATTAATGTTAAATACTGATATATGCTGACAAATAGAAATGGAAATAACTAGCTTGAGCAATGGTAGCTTATCTGTGAGGATAGATGTGGTAGGTACATGCCTCAAAACTGTCTTGCAATGAGGCTCGAAGGCCTATTTATTGTTGAGAAATAATGGAAAACCATAAACATCCAAAAACCTAACCCTAGGAGATGAAGCGCCAAACTATGGGCCCCGTTTTGGGTAAATTGGTACATCAACTTCCCAAGGTCATAACTTTGGCATACAATCTCCATTTGACACGCACAATACCTCGTTAGAAAGATCTATCCAAGGAATACAACTTTGGGATGAGCAACATTAGTCCATGGACCCATGTTGCTCCTAGTTTTCCCAAAATACGACGTTTAGAGCCTCAAAATGGCTCCAGAAGTTCAGGACCCGAAAAATTGCTAAAAATAGTAAATTATGCTACAATTAAGGAAACTGAAAAACTGAAAGAAACAATGGTGGGGGTCTAAGGGGAATTGACAGGTGGACACCAATATCCACCTGGATCTTTCCTCCCACCTTAGGAAGCAATGGTCGCCATTGCATTGAGTTCCTCCATGAGATGAAGAAACTTCTGCCGAACTTGTTCCCTGGTGAGCTACTTGCCCTGGTGAAGGAGTTGGCCTGCTTTGACAACCCGATACAGTTGAATCTACTGCTGGCAAGTGTGCTTGATCTATGTGTCCATGATCTGATCAATTGCAGCTTGTTCCATGCAATTTGGATTTAACTCTGTTGGTGTGAGCTGTTTTGCAATGTCGAATGTGTTTAGTAATGGTGGAAACTATGGTCGAAGATAGTCCACATTGAACACTAGGTGTAGGCCAAGGAATGGGGGAATGCTGAGCTCAAATGCGTTGTCTCCCATAGCCTTGGTAATGGTGTAAGGACCATATCAGAGTGGTCTGAGTTTTTGATGGGCTCAGGTAAGGCGTTCCTTTTGCAAATGCAACCAGACTTTGTCGCCCACCTGAAACTTGTGTGGCACCTGATGTTGATCATGTCGCTGTTTGTACTTGGCATTTGATTTCTCCAAAATGTCATGGACCGGCTGGCGGATATGGTGGATGTGCTCAATGAAGTTGTTTGCCTTAACTATTTCGGACTGGACATGAGCCGAACCTACCTGAGTAGCTGCAAATGGCATGGCCACATCAATCGGACATAGTGGCTGGAATCCCAAGCACACCTAAAAAGGGCGGCGACCAGTCGAGCTTTGGAGAGCCAGGTTATAGCTATGCTAAACATAACGAAGGCTCTCATCCTATGTGTGTGGATGCTTTGAGTTGTACATGTGCTTAATGTGTAGGATCATCCTGTTGACAACCTCTGTCTGGCCATCAGTTTGGGGATGGAAGGCTGTGGACTCAGTGAGTTTGGTGTCCAACATCGACCAGAGACTGGACCAAAATGTACTAAGGAACTTGTTGTCCTGATCTGAGATGATAGATTGTGGGATCCCAAAGTGTACCCACACTCGCTCAAAGAAGAGTTTAGCAGTGGTTTCTGTTGTGATATTCTTCTTGCAGGCCGCCATACTGGCCATCTTTTAGAACCTGTCGACGACCACAAAAACACAGTCGTTTCCATGCTTAGTAGAAGGAAGGCTCAACATGTAATCCATGGAGATGGATTCCCAAGCTCTACTAGGGGTAGGCAGCGGAGTATAGAGGCCTTGCTTCTTGATGGTCAGTTTCGCAATGACGCAGGCAATGCAGGATCTGATGTACTTCTCGACATCCTGTCGAAGATTCGACCAATAGAAATACTTATGCAGTATTTCCACTATTTTCTTGACCCTGAAATTCCCAACAACCCGATTGTAGTGTGCTTCCCAAATCATCTTGCTTAAAGGAACACAAGGGTGACCCAGGTGGCATAATAGGTGATCCTGGAGGTGAAAATTTGGAACATGCTAACCCTCCAAGAGTATCTGGTATGTGTGGCCAAATTCTGGGTCTCTTTTGTAGAGAAGTGGCCAATTAGAAGTCTTGTGCCCACAAGAGTTGAACATGGTGGTTAACACCATGATCTGTGGTCGACTGAGGCAATCTGCAACATTATTGGTGATGCCATTCTGATACTTGATATTCAAAAGGAACTGTTGCAGGTATGTGGACCACTTCTGATGGTGATCATTCTGCCTCTTCCCTTGGGTCTGTATGAACTGCAGGGGTCGGTGGTCTATGTGGATGACCGTTTCCTTCCCTAAAATGTAATGCTTCCATTGTCAGCAGACCTGCACAATGGAATACATCTCTTTTTCATAAGTGGGATACTTTCAGACCGTGTTTGAAAGTGTCTCACTGTGATATGCCATTGGATGACCATGTTGAGTAAGGACTACCCCAATAGCATAGTCAGAGACATCTATCTCGATCTCAAATGGTTTTTGCAAGTCTAGTAATGCGAGCACTAGTGTCGAGCAAAGGCGATGTTTCAATTCGTTGAACGTCTTCTGCTGAGATTCAGACCAAAAGAATTTTGCTTTCACTCCTCTCTTGGTAACTTGACTCAAGGGCCAAGTGATATGAGAAAATCCCAACACGAACCTGCGGTAGAAGTTGGCAAGACCCATAAAGCTGCGGAGCTCTGTCAGAGTGGTTGGAGATGGCCAATCCCGAATGGCTTGGATCTTGGTTGGATCCACATCCACCCCCCATTCATCAATAATGTATCCCAGACACTGAACATGGGTCATGCCAAAAGTAAATTTCTCCAAATTGGCACATAACTTGTGTTGCTGCAGTGTTTGGAGAACCCGTCGGATGTGGTGGAGGTGCTCTTCCCAACTCTAGCTAAAGATCAGGATGTCATCCAAGTATACTACCACAAATGAGTTGGTGAATAGGCGCAATATGTCATCCATTAGCCTCATGAAGGTTGCAGGAGCATTCGTCAACCCGAAAAGCATAACCAACCATTCGAAAAGGCCCTCCTTAGCTTTGAAGGCAGTCTTCCACACATCAGAGGGTTCGATTGGTACTTGGTGACATCCTAACTTCAAATTAATCTTGCTGAAATATTTTTCCCCCTTTAGTTGGTCCAGAAGGTCATCAATCCGTGGGATGAGGTACCTATTCCGGACAGTGATCTTGTTTAGTGCTTGATAGTCAATATAGAGTCTCTAGGTCCCATCCTTATTATGTACCAACATGATTGGGCTCCCACAGGGCGATGAACTCAGTCAAATGTGGCCTTTCTGCAACAGCTCCTGAATCTACCTCTTGATTTCATCGTTCTCCAGAACGGAGCATCGATAGATTGGTCCTTTGGGCAGCGATGCACCTCGGGTCAGATCGATGGAGTGCTTGACCTGACAATGCAGAGGAACCCCTGCGGGGGAGGTGATGTCCTCGTACTATCCACAACCTTGTCCATCTATAGTTGTCATGCGGAGGGGCCCTGTCTAGAGGTCGTGGCCATCGTCTTCTTCTTTCCTTGAGGGCATACCGTTAGGAAATTTTTTTCCTGGTTTTGGAAATGAGCTTACTGCATTGTTTTTTAGTAACCAAAGAGATGGAGGTAGGCAGTGCTACCTACGATATCCTGTAAAACTTATTTCCCAAAGTAACAATAATAGCACGAGGCCTTGACTCATACACAACATGTCGCTTCCACAAGTATGGGTGGCCTAATAATACATCACAAACATCAAGGGGAGCAACGTCACACAATACCTGATCTGTGAAGGGCTTGACGGTGTATGGAAGGTGACACTGTTGGCTCACGCGAAGATCTCGTCCTTGGTGAAGCGACCTTATGGTGTACGGTTGTGGATGTGTTGTGGTCGGTAAGCCTAGCCACTTCACGACCTCTGCCGAAATGAGGTTCTTTTGGCTCCTGCTGTCGACAATGAACTGTAGAGGGGAGCCCTTTACCCACATGTGGGAGTGGAAGAGGCGCTCCTCCTCCTCTGGATCTTCGGGTTCCTCCTTCTGTATCTTCGTGGTGGCAATGGTGGCATTGGGCTCCGCATCGATAATTTGCTTCCCTTTGTCATTCAGCTTATCAGGTTTTGACTTAGAGTCGGAACATGCATTTGATTCCGAAGACTTTAGCTCGGCCACCAGTGACTGCTTGGCCCGACACTCACTTGTGTTGTGAGTGGAGCTCTTATGGAACTCACACCCCTTTCCCGTGTCCTTTTTCAGCTTAGGGGTGTTGTTCTTTGCTTGCTGCTTTGGCGAGTTGTCCTGGGCCACCCCGCCTTGGCTTTCTCCTTTGTTAGATGGTTTGGGGGTGCCTTTCCCTTGCTTTTGATTTGTAGATCCAAAGTCTCACTTCTTCTGTTTAAACTTCGTCTCGATCTTGACAATGTATTAGTACGCCGTGTTGAGCGAGTAGATGTCCAGGAACTCCATCTTGTTCTGGATGTACCTGTGTAGGTAGCCACGGTATTTGAGTACCAAATGCAACTTAGAATCCTTGATACCCAACTTTGTGCGAAGGTATGAAAAGTATTGGTAAATTTCGGCACGTCTTGGTCCCTTCTGTACCGTAGCGTGGTCCACTTTATGTATTTATCCTCATAGCTTCTAATAGGGTAGTACTACTCCTTGATGAAATCTCGGAATGAATTCCAAGTGGGTGTGGCCGAAAACAATGAGGCCGTACTTTCATCCTTCTACTCGCAGTAGGTTTCCCACCAGTTCTTGACGTGTGGGGCGGCTTTGAGAAGAGTGAAAGTATTTTTTTCCCTACCAGAAAAATCATGAACAAAAAATACCATTCTAATAGATTTAACCATTTATCTACAGCGTCTGCATCTATTTGACCCTCAAATATGGGAATGTCAAAGTTAACTTGTACCTTAAAGGGTGTGGCGCTTCCAGAGTAGCTGCTGGAAGTAGATGTGTCGCCCCTGGGTAGCTGCTGAAGGATCTTGGCTCCATCACCGCGTTCCTTTGTCGCTCGAGGGCCTCTTTGAGCAAGATTTTGATAGGACCTCCTGCCCCCTCGTCCTTCTTTTCATTCGCCATGGGAGGCCGTCGGGATTTGCGAGGCTGGTCTTGCAAAAGTTTGACCAGTTCAAGCCCTAACTCCTTATATCCCGACCTCGTTGGGGACATGCAAAGAAAAACAGAGAAAGAGTATATCCATCTGATACCACTAATCTGTATTTAAACAGGAATGCAACAAACTAAAAAGATAACCATAAATACAGAGATGTAGCATAAATAATACTTCATTTCATTAATGTAAAATACTGAAATATGTTAACAAACATAAATGGAAAGAACTAGCTCGGGCGATGGTAGCTTATCTCTGAGGAGAGATGTGGCAGATACATGGCTCCGAACTATCTTCCAATGAGGCTCGAAGGCCTATTGATTGTTGAGAAACAATGGAAAACCCTAAACATCCAAAAACCTAACCATAGGAGATGAAGCGCCAAACTATGGGCCCCGTTTTGGGTAAATTGGTACATCAACTTCCCGGGGTTGTAACTTTGGCATAAGATCTCCATTTGACGTGCACAATACCTTGTTAGAAAGATCTATCTGAGGAATACAACTTTGGGATGAGCAACATCATATGAAGGACCCATGTTGCTCCTAGTTTTCCCAAAAAAATGTTGTTTAAGGCCTCAAAACGGCTCCGGAAGTTCAGGACCCGAAAAACTGCTATAAAATAGTATTGTGCTACAATTAAGGAAACTAAAAAACCGAAAGAAACAATGGTGGGGGTCCAAGTGGAATTGGCGGGTGGCCACCAATATCCACTTAGATCAAGTAGGCCCATGCACTGTTTAGATTAGGTGTAGGAGTAGTGTTTCCTTTCTTGCTTTCTTTGCATTCATGTTTTTCTTTGCTTAATTGATTTTCTTTCGTTTTACTTCTGTCTTTTGCTTACTTGTTTGTTTTCTTGTTACACACTCATAGGATTAGCTTCACATGAAACCATGTTTGGCTCTTAAGAAAAGAAGTGTGATGTACAAGAGGACTTGTACAACTATCAACATTCAGTTATCCGTTATCCCCTCTTTATGAAGAGCTTGCGTTCTTTTAGTCGATGATCCCCTGGTGGAAAATACATTATGTTTAGAGTAAGTCTTGGTGAAAGCACAACGCTTTCACTTTTAATTAGGGTCGCCTACTCTAATCAGTTTTTATATATTCGGTTAAACCTTTCCACTCAACCAAATAGAGTAAGGTGAGGGGGAAAACCTTAACAAGTATGTCAGAGGTATATATAACATACTTTTCTGAAGGGACAACCTCTTCTGCTCTCAATAAGTTGGGATCCCTCTTTCGCCTCATGAAAATAAATAAGTGCCTATGCACAATTCTTTGAAAAATGGAAAAAAATAAAATAAGGCGAAAGAAGAGAAGGAGTTCCTACGTAGAGAAGTGAAGCAAGTAACTTCGCCAAGGTACAACCCAGGCTCACTGGCAGTAGAGTGATTCTTGTGTTCCTGAAGTGACTCCGTCGGGGTATTGTCCAGGCCTACTGGCCGTGGAGCAACACTAGAGATGAAGCTAAAACTCTGACAATCTACATTACTTGTGCATCAATATACCCCTCATCCCCAATCGAAACAACTCATTTGACTTGGCTTGGTATGTGTGCTGACTGATCAAGAGAATGGTAGAGACTATATCTTTAAGTCAAGCTAATGAGGAGGCCATGATGATCAAATATTCGAACAATACTCCCAGAGGGGTTAGAATTGCTTTACACGAGACAAGGTACTGTTGTACTGTTCAATAACCCCCATTTTAATATATTATAAATTTCCTATGAAATTTATTATATTAAAATAGGGACCCTTCAATTTTAGAAAAGTCTTTGATTATCCAAAAAACCAAATTAAATAGCCCCCAAGACACAAACTATACTTAGGCTAAGTATTAAACAATTTGGGTTATTTGATTAAAAAACAACATAAAAAGGATTTTTAAGATTCGTGAAGGTTGAAGTGTTTACAAACTCCAACAATCCGCCATACCCCGCATCACATATCCCATAATAAATAAACATAAGGCAAAGACCGGACTCGAATGGGTTATTAACTTCTTCTAAAAAGAACCTCGCAGCCATCGCAATCGCATGATCCGCTATTATATAAGTCCATGCCTCTTACCTTAGCTGATTGTGTTATGTGATAAAGCCTGGAAATGAAGAGAAAATACATGCCAACCCATAAAATCCTGCGTCCACGGGCTATTGCAAAAGTTCCAAAGTCCATACCTTGCTCCCTTTCCCAATTGTGATATGCGATAAGGCTCGACCCGCTAGGATTATTCACTACAATTTATATTAATATCACGTTCGGGGCTTATATCACAATCTCAAAGTTCTAAAATCATGCCTCATGCTAATGCTGATTGCGATATGATGTCAAGAGTGACATCAATGTTGTCAGTTCCACGTCATTTATCACGTCACCTTCCATGTCACCATTCCACGTCATTCGCCACGTCATAATGACGTTATCCCACGTATCACAAATCACAAGTCTTTCGGTCACCTCTTATAGTCTGCAACACCAAACGCCAGCTGCGATAATCTTGTGTATTGTGATATGCGCTAAAGCCTCAGACCCGATAGAATTATACATTGCAATTCATTTTATCCCTGTGTCTGAAGCTATCATAATTAACAAAGGATCACCGTATCACTACCTCCTGCCGTATCTCGATTTCGATATGCAATTAGGCCTAGACCCGACGAGATTATAAAATATATACCATAAAACCCCACATTCGAGCTATCGCAGTTACCAAAGGGTCCTACCTCATGCCGATAACGATTGCGATAAAGCTCCACACCTGACGGGATTATTCAATCCAATTCATAAATTCCCCGCGTCTGCGCAATCAGAAAAGTCACGAAACTTAAGCTATTCCTCCTTTGCCCATTCCGATTACGATTTGGTCTTATTTGAATTTCGTCTATTTCAATAAGAATTCTCTGTGCTTGAAATATGACGATAATTCAACCCCCGGTCTAAAAGTGATTGCGATTTTGCGATAAAAAAGTAAAAGTCTGACTTGTCCTACCACATACTCTGCATGACTCTCCATGATGGTTGTGTTTGGGATTTATTGCGCTCTACGTTTTTCCTGATTTCCTGCAAAACACGATTCACTTCAAATAAAATTCGTTTATCATCTCATTTATGTTTATCTTATTGATTCCTATTTACCGTGTTGAGGTTCATTACAGAGGAAGACAATTGTGATGATAAGTAGTATATCAATTCAAACAGGGAGATAAACATCCCAGAAATCTGATGGAATAAACAAAGATGATGAAGACAACAAATCACTTTCAGAACTTCTACCAAAACACTATTTTCCTTTAAGCATTGTTGAAGGGGTTTGTTTAAATGCCCTCAATACTCTGCACAATAGATTCATTTGTTTTCTACTATTTAAGCTGACTCGTTATAGGAAACACAAGTCTAGAATTCGAAAGAGAAAGCTTTGGAGGCTTGCACTATTGTACCTCTTAGTATTTTTAATAGAATGATAGGTCCCGAATCAAGGGAGAGAAGCTCGTAATACTGTAGCTATGGATTATATCTATTAGTGGAGAAGATCTTGTTTATCATGCATTTTGTTTTTCTCAGTAAAGGCTAATTCTATTATAGGAAAAAAAAATAGTATTACAAGTTGTTGCTTCAGGCATAGGCATCTGAGAGCAAACAACACAACAAACCATCCCATGATTGGGAGGACTAGAAACAGGACCAAGAAATCTCATAATTGAAACAAAAACCATCATTGGATCAAAGAAGTCTGAAGCTATCAGAATGAGGAGCAAATAAACATAGAACTGACTGTATCTACATAGGAGCTACAATCTGCCACTTTTCCAGCAAAGAGAACCACATTCCAGTAGGCTGATAGGGAGTCTGAATCACCATTCCAAAAAAACACTAGAGCAAGATCAACAAGAACCCAAAACGAGAAATAGGTGAAAACAAAAAAGCCAGGAGGCGTTACCCATCGAAGCCCAGATCCGGAGGTTCCTCAATCACTGGGCCGGCATTGCCAAACCATGGCTCACCATCTTTATCCAGGTCACCAGCGCTACTGCCGCCAGGAGGAGGCGATGAGGGACGAGTGTCACTGGAACAACCAGCTGTGAACGGTGAGACAAAAATACCATGCGAGCTGCCACCAGGCGAATGAAATCCATCAGACCTACACCCCTTGCTAAGTTGCTTGCCTCGCCCTCCTTCAGACCTTCAGCAACCAAATTCCGCACATCATCTTGGCTGTCCCTTGTGCCAAGACTACCCTGAGAGAGCATGCCTAGAGAACTATCATGACCCAGAGGCGGAGCCTCTTCTTCAGCAAAAATGACCGTGACATTGACCGAGATAATGGGGCTGTTAAGGGAGCTTTGAAACCTGAAGCAAGTGGATTGTAATGCATTGTGCAAGAAGGGCCTGCAAGAAGGGCTATGAGGAGGTGAATTGGATTGAGGAGCGGGCAGAGTAGAGGGGGTCGGGTTATGAACGTCAGATTGAGCCCTCTGAGAGCGCCCCTGCCCTCCTCGGCTGCCACCATAACAACTACGCATCCTATGTCGAACCATTATGAGGTCGTAGAGGGAGGACGCTTTGGACCGGAAGTAAGACAGAACCAGGAGGACAACAGATAAAAACGAGAGAATGGCTAGAGACTGTCGAATAGGGAGCACAGGCACATCAACAAGAATCAACAACAATTCTTTGAAAGCATAAACCTTTTCGCTGCTTAGAGGAGCGGTAGGGTATAAGTAAAGACGAGAAGGCGAAGAATAGTTATAGATAAGGATATCAGAAAATGCCATTATTAACCCAGAAATTGCCGTGCTGCGAGTAAATCGGGTCTTTAAAGCCCAGTTCACGCCGGATCCAGTTTGCCTTAAGTGAGCCAATCCAGGCCAGGTGGTAGCCGCTAGAGGCCAAGTGGGAGCTCGTTTATCAGTGCCATACGACGTTTGGCAGGACCGCCATCCTGCATACTTATTAAAACTCATTAATTTTCATTCAGTTCACCCGCATCTGAGTCTTGTTTATCATGCATTACTGTTGAAAGGAAGACAAGCAGAGATCGATTGCAGACTCCAAAGGATTGTGCACTACTGTTGTTCTATGAGAATATGTAATTTGATTTCATTTATTAATAAAGGATCATTTCAGTTAATGATGTTTAACACTATTGTTTATTGGATTTAACTGAAATAAATTCTTAGTTCAGTATTTCAATTTATATTTTGAATGTATGAGTTAATAATTGGATTCATGCACTATTGTTGAATCTTGAATGTTAATTCATTTAAAAGTCTGCTCAGACTATTCTACAGGCTTGATTTTAGATATAATATGAGAGCTGAAATTTGCATAGGAATAGATAGTTATAATCTTAGATCGGTAAGCTATCTTCCGATTTAGGATAATAATTGTTTGCTGGCATATATGACGTCTTATTTGAACTAATTCAGTAATTCATCATGAATTTTTGTAGTTCGTATGCATATGATAAATAAGGAATTGGATATATTTTCAATAGGCACTTATGTAACTATTTACTAAGTGTTTAATTGTTAGTATTTATGCTAATGAGGAATTAGATCTTGTGAGCTATCTCCTCGATCTAATTCCTCCATCTTAATTCTAATTCTTTAAAGCTTATTTTCCCATTAAGTTAAGTTGGCTCTCGATTGAGAGAAGGGTTACCCTTTCCTTCAATCGAGATAGGTTAGATTAATTGCATTGTAGACTTCGTCTTGCATGTGTTATCATAGATCTTACGTTTTAGAATAAGTTTACATTTAGATTAATTCTACATTCCTAAAAGTCCTCTTTTGAGGCAAACTTTAGATTGGTTTGGTTGTTCCACAAAAACAACTTAAGGATCATTCTTCTTGTGTGATCAACTCGAAGAATTGATTTGGTGGCCCTAGATATTAGCAATCAAAGACATATTTAAATTCGATAGCAGTTGGGAGAATGTAACTAAACCTAATTAAACTAGTCGAGGCCACTATCCCAAACGGAAAAGGAGTTGCTTTAAGGTCTGGACGGGTGGTTTTCCCCAATGTTGTTGTAGAGATTTTCGAGGCCTCAACATTTTTGGCGCTAGAATGAGGGCCCTGAATTAGTTATTTGTTTAAATTTTGTTATATCATTTTTAACTAATCATGGCTCCCATATACATTCCTACACTTGGTCATGCATTCAGTTTACCTAAGCCTGCACAAGGCATGCCCAAGAAGCAGATCGAGTCCTTGTCACAGTTAAAGTTCGATGGTGAGAGTAATATTTTTGCATTAAATCATATTGCTGGTTTTGTTAATAGATGTAAATATTTTAATATAAACATTGATAATGAGATTTGCAAGCTTTTCACTCTCACATTCAGAGGACAGATCCGCAAAATGTTTCAAAGTGCTTTCCGACAAGTCGATTCATTCATGGAAACATTTTTTCCAGGTATTTCTCAAAGCACATCAAAATTACAATTACAATAGTTTTTCTTTAGAATTAGATAATATTTACATGTATGATAATGAATCTTTAGAAGCTTTTTATAAAAGATTTTAGTAATTTTTTATAGAGTTCATTTAGATGATTTTTCTTCAACTGAAGATTTAATTGAACGTTTCGCTTCTCTTGTTTCTTCCCATACTGAAAATAATGAACCAATTAATGAAGAACAAGACACATCTGATTCATTAACTAGTCTTGAATCACTAAATGTATTTATGGAACCCGAACCTAAAACTCTAATTGAATCACAACGTTCTTCTTTAGAAAATTTCAATTCTCATTTTCTTTTTGAAGATGCAATTGAAACAAATTATAATAACGCTTGTGATCAATTAGTAGGTCCAATCAAAACCAATCTACAAGACTTGAAAAATGAACACATCAATTTTTCTTCTTTGAAGGTAACTTTAGAAAATTCAGAACATGTAAATGCAATCGAAAGAATTTCCTTAAACCTAGATTATAATACGACAGGTTCTATAAATGATTCATTTCAGCCGTCATTATATTCTATAATGCATTATTTTCTTTATCCTGATGTCTTTTCAAATCAAAGTATAGTTAATGATGATCACGCTAATATTTCAATTGATAATTTTCCTAGTTCTTGTTCTGAAAATTCTACATCTAGCAATCATTTGAATGATAATCCTTTAATTGCAAAATCTTCTTCTTTTATATTTTCTGATCCTGTAATTTCATATCAGTCCTTTGATTTTCATAAGAAGAAGGTAATTTATGACGATTATCGTGATGATGATGACAAAGAATCACATATTGTACAAAGTGTAGCAATTTCACATTTTGATCTATCTTGTAAAGTTTCACACACTTTAATTTTATCTCCTCTTACTAAACACAAACTTAATTTTGAGAATTTTGATGAGTTAATGTTGTGAGTTTCTAATGTATTTCATTATGATTTTCTTTGCAATTATAAGTTTTTAGGGAATGTCCTTTTAGTGGCAATTCATTGACTGAAATCCAAGATGAGTTCCAGAATTGCCTAAAATTATTTTGTAATTTTAGTTTTCATAATGATTTATTTGTTTTACATTCTTTCCTTTTGCAAACATGTTAAATCTCTCAATATTGAATATCATCGAGATTTACTAAGAGAAAATGATGAATTGGTTTATGATAATTCTGAATATAAAAAAAATATTTTGTTTCCAATTTAATTCGACATTTAGAAATTCATTCCAATCATTTTATCATGAGTCAAATTTAAATCCTGAGAGTGTTCTTCCTTCACAACATGCTTTGCCATCATCTCCTTTTGGAAAGTTTTCATTCTCTAACAAATATTTATCCATTATTTTATGATCCCATTAATATTTTCTTAGAGCATGCTTTCCAAAAAAGATGGTTTACTAACAGGTTAATTGTAAATAAACTTATTTTTGTACATAATTTTACATTAGATCTAAAAAATAGATTTTGTTTCATTTTGATTGTTTTCATTATCTTGTTACTAATGTTTGACCTGTACATACCGTTAGGTAATAAAACGAGAGAATAGTTACATTGGAAGTATGATTATACATAATCATGTTTCCTTCATTAAGTTAGAACTAGGAGTAGATTAGTTTAGATTAGGTTCAATAAATAATGATTTTGAGTTAATCGCCTTGCATTGGAGAAAGTCATATCTTTCCGGCAATATTAAATGAAATTCTTCAATGGTAAGTCTCTTATACTCACTTTTATTCACTTCTTTACTTTTTAGATTTAGTTTTGTTTTCTTGTTTTCAGCTGATATATAACTCTCTTTTGCAGCTCTTCACAAACATTTTTACACCTTCACTAGATCAAAACTGCGAGCTTAAAGAAGCAGTAACGATTTTCATTGAATCAACCAAAATGGGTAAGTCCTAAACCTTAATATTTTCTTCAAAAGCATTACTCTAATTAGAAAATGGTTAAAATGCTTTTTTCAAAGTTCTGCTTAAAAAAAACAAATAGCAAATTTCCTCATTCAAACTGAATTATTACTAAATGCTTTTAACTTTGCAAATTCGATTTATCTAGCTTTTGAAATAAGAAGGAATGTTTTCTTCATTATGTTTTTCCTCTTTTGTTAAGAAATTTGAATAAACATCTTTGTAAAGTTTTCCTTCTAGATTTGGTTTTGAGTGATTTTATCATCATACCTGTGAATGGTTATATCTTGAGAATTCAGTTATCATATCACATTTATTTTTTCTTTTAGATAATAATGTTAAATGACATACTCTTGACCTTTCATCAACATCTCTTGAAAACCATTTCATGATTTTTCAATTTGAAAGTAGGAATTTTTCAGGAAGTGGTTATGAAAATTGAAAATAAGAAAAAAATTATTAACTCTGAAAATTTTCCATTAAGTTGTAAAATCTTTAAAAACCTCAAAAACTATATCCTTTTACTCTAGTTTTAGTAAAAAAAGGTTATCCTTAAAAAGTAATGATCGTCTTACGACTAAAACACTTTCAAACTTGGATTTGTCATCCGAAACTCTTAAGGAGTCAATGATCCTCCTCATCCATTAAAAAGGAAAATTTTAGAGTGTAATTCTAAAATATAAAATATCTAAAAAAGATAAGAGGTCTCATCACGAGCCTGCTTATGATGTTCATAGGGAACCAATTAAACTGACATTACCACACTAAACACCAAATTAGGGTGATGGCTTATGATTTTTAGTTGTAAGACAAGGGGTCTCATCACGAGCCAGCTTGTCCAGTTTGATTGTTACCGGTGAATGACATTGTCATTATGTGGCCACTAAACCAGGGCAATGGATTTTTAGCATCAAAAAACAAAACAAAACAAAAATAAAATTTGCCTTTAATTATTGCACTATTGAATGGATGGGATATCAGATTGTTGTTAGTTAAAAGGTAACCCTGTTGAGGCTATGAATACCTGATGGTAGGAGTGGCTCTACTTGTGATGAACAAGTACATTATAAACTGAGTCGTAAAAGGCCCCCAACTTTATTTTTATAAATTGATTAATTACTGATACAAGTAAATAAGTGTGTCATTCACAAAAGGTTTTTTAAAGAAATTGCAATTTAATGAATTTTATAGTCAGAGTAATTTTATTTATCTAAATGTTTCGAAAAGTAGTTTCCATTTCTTAGATTATTTTTATTGAATTTTTGGAAAATTTCATTTATCAGAGATAACTAGTTCTTCCAGTGGATCACCAATTGTTGTACTATTCAACAATCCCCATTTCAATATATTATAAATTTCCTATGAAATTTATTATATTAAAATAAGGACCCTTCAGTTTTAGAAAAGTCTTTGATTATCCAAAAAACCAAATTAGATAGCCCTCGAGGCACAAGCTATACTTAGGCTTAAGTATTAAACATTTTGGGTTATTTGAATAAAAAAACAAAATAAAACGGATTTAAGATTCCTGAAGGTTGAAGTTTTTACAAACTCTAACACTCTACCATACCCCGCATCGCATCCATATCCCGCATCACATATCCCATAATATAAACATAAGGCAAAGACCAGACTCGAATGGGTCATTAACTGCTTCTAGAAAGAACCCCGCGTCCATTACAATTTCATGATTTTCTATTATACAAGTCCATACCTCCTACATTAGTCGATTGCGATGTACGATAAATCCTGGACCCGACGAGAAAATACATGCCAGCTCATAAAATCCCACGTCCATGGGCTATCAAAAAAGTTCCAAAGTCCATACCTTGCTCCCTTTCCCAATTGCGATATGAGATAAGGCACAAACCTGCCGGGATTATTCACTGCAATTTATATTAATATTGCGTTTGGGGCTTATATCACAATCACAAAGTTCTAAAATCATGCCTCATGCTAATGCTGATTGCGATATGACGTCAACAGTGACGTCAGTTCCATGTCATCTGCCACATCATTTGTCACGTCACCTACCACGTCACTATCACCTGGCATGTGCCATGTCACCATTCCACATTCCATGCCAGCTGCCATGTCATAGTGATGTCATCCCACATATCACAAATCGTAAGTCTTTCGGCCACCTCTTATAGTCTGCAACATCGAATGTCGATTGCAATAATCTTGTGTATTGCGATATGCGATAAAGCCCTGAACCCGATAGAATTATACACTGCAATTCATTTAATCCCTGCATCTGCAACTATCACAAATAAAAAGGATCACCATATCACTGCCTCCTTCCGTATCTTGATTGCGATATAAAATTAGACTCGGACCCGACGGGATTATAAAATCCCTACCATAAAACCCCACATTCGGAGCTATCACAGTTACCAAAGGGTCCTGCCTCATGTTGATTGCGATAAAGCCCCAGACTCGACGAGATTATTCACTCCAATTCATAAATTCCCCGCGTTCGTGCAATCACAAAAGTCACAGACCTTAAGCCATTCCTCCTCTGCCCATTTTGCTTGCGATTTTGTCTTATTCGAATTTTCGTCTATTTCAATAGGGATTCTCCTTGCTTGAAATATGACGATAATTCAACCCCCTGCCTAAAAGTGATTGTAATTTTGCGATAAACCATAAAATTGTGACATGTCTTACCACAGACCTCACTTTGCATGACTCTCCATGATGGTTGTGTTTGGGATTTATTGCGCTCTACGTTTTTCTTGATTTCTTGCAAAACACAATTTGCTTCAAGTAAAATTCGCTTATCATCTCATTTATGTTTATCTTATCGATTCCTGTTTGCCATGTTCAGGTTCATGACAGAGGAAGACAATTGTGCTGATAAGTGGTATATCAGTTCAAACATGTAGACAAACATCTGGGGAATTCAATGGAACAAACAAAGGTGATGAAGACAAGAAATCACTTTCGGAAACTTCTACCAAAATATTGTTTTCCTTTAAGCATTGTTGAAGGGATATGTTTAAATGCCCTCAACGCTTTGCACAATATATTCAATTATTTTCTGCTATTTAAGATTACTCGTTATAGGAAACACAAGTCCAAAATTCGAAAGAGAAAGCCTTGGAGGCTTGCACTATTGTACCTCTTAGTCTTTTTAATAGAGTGACAGGTCCTAAATCAAGGGAGAGAAGCTCGTAATACTGTATCTATGGATTATATCTATTGGTGGAGAAGCTCTTGTTTATCATGCATTACTGCTAAAAGGAGGAGACATTTTCTACAAGCAGAGATCGATTACAGACTCCAAAGGATTGTGCACTACCGTCGTTTTGTGAGAATCTGTAATTTGATTTCATTTATTAATTAATGATCATTTCAGTTAATGATGTTTAACACTATTATTTAAAGGATTTAACTGAAATAAATTCTTAGTTCAGTCTTTCAATTTATATTTTGAATGTATAAGTTAATAATTGGATTCATGCACTATTGTTTTTTTTATTTTATAAATAAGATAGTATATTACTTGGTAAATTAACAGATTACAAAAAGGGTTGTGTGGGAAAGAACCCTCCACAAGACCCAGTTGAAGAGCTAGTGCTGGTCATAACATAGGCTGTATTTATAGTACTACCCAGACAAAAGAGGGAACAAAGTACAAAAGTGGAGCAAAGATGTACTCTCATTACAACAATTTCAAAATTTGAGAAATTAGAAGCCGAGAAAGGAGAGGAACGCCTTATGGTGACCGACCATCTAGATATTGTTATCCTCCATGACAACCAAACTTTCACATAGGCAGAAGAACATACACATCGAAAGAAAAACAGTGAAGGAAGCTGACTGCATCACTCCTGGTTGGTGGTGGCCCGATCCTCATCCGGACAAATGGGAGTCTCCTGAGAGCATCCCTTCTACTGCGCGGTGATGGCCCGATGAATCATGGAGGCTCTAGGGTCCTCTTTCTTGATGCTTGGGACTCCTTAAGCATTGAATGGGCCTTTGTTGTCAACTTCTTCTTGATGATAGTATAATTCAGAGCATCTTGAGTGATAAATATGCAATGGTGGATGGCTTCTACATACACTACAAGCTTTTCAGTGAGCCGGTCAATCATAGTTTCCAGAGTCTTGGAGCGCTCCTCTTGTTCCTGCATAGCAAGACCCATGATGGTCTTCATTTTCCACCATATTTCAATTGTACACACGTAGAGGTTTTCGCATGCCTAGGTGAGAGCAGGGTTCAGAATCCAAGTGAATTCCATGTCGACCTCCTCCGTGGTGACCTCTCCTTGGAGAATATTGACATGGGCCTCTAAGTCAGAAATTTGCTGTTGAGTTTCTAGATTAACTACCACTGAGTAGCCTAGAGATGCGTGCCTAGAAACAGTCTCCGTGCGAGTTGTAGGGTCCGGGCCCAAGGACTGCCAATGGGAGGCTACGTGACTACGTGCACCTCCCCTACTTGGACCAGGGGTGGAGCCATGCCTTGGAGACATGAGAGAAACCAAGGGATAAGAATGCAGGGGGAACAAGAGAATGAGGGGAAACTGAGGAGGGAAAATACAGTGAGAAGAATGAGAGGGAGAAGGGGGAGGGGTGGATTTATAGATGTCGGGAGGAGGAGGGAGACCAGAATGAGGGAGAGGGGGTAGGAAGGGGAACCGTGTAGAGATCTGAGGAGGGGTGGAGGAGTAATGGTAGATAGAGAGGATGATACTGAGAGACGACAGTCACACAAGGGTGAGGGGAGGTGGCATCGTGGGCTCGGAAGACAGGAGAGCTAAGGATAAGTTCGCACTTAGAGGTCCTCCACCTGTCCTTCTCATTGAGCAAAAAATCCATCTTGTAATGACGAAACGTACACGAATAGTTATTGTTCGACAGAGTAGTTATCGTCTTCATTGATTGATGTGCATTGCTGATGGAGTTCCCATTTTTTCAATTCCTACCGTGCTCCGGACTTCAGGCGTAGGTACTAGTCGTACCCTCATTCACTAGTCTGTCTACGAATTTATTTCCTTTCTTTCTGATTGCTTGAAAGTGGAGGCTTTCCATGCTGTCAATTCCTTGCTTGATCTATTGTATTATTTTGTTTAGGTGCTAATTTTCTGAGATCTTGTCCACCTCGATACCCTATTGAAGTTTTTTGCCAATTTGGGTATCCTGTGTGGAATCTCCTTCAAATATCAGAGGGTTGAGGTTTAGGTTATGTGCTATGACGATGCCATGTTCCAGGGCATGAAGTTCAGTGACATTGTTGGTGGCTGAACCTATGTTGCCCTCATAAATCCAGATTATCTCACCTTTAGATTTTCAGAAGACCCCTCCAAAACCTGCTGGTCCTGGATTCCCTTTAGCTGTGCCATCATAGCTGAGCTTGAAAGTCCCCTGCTCTAGCGGCCTCCACGTGTTATTTTTATTATCATGCTTGGGGAGGGGAGTGACTTCGTGGACCTTGATATGAAGGAGATCTAGCATTGAGAGAATTCTCACTTCACGGAGGGTGGGAGGGACTTTAAAAATCTGAGTGGGTAGAGAGGTCATTGTTTCATGGAGCGCACTTTTGATATTCACAATAATGAATTCCTCCTAGACAAAGAATCCACGAAAGATTCTAACGTTGCGTTCCTTCCACAGAGCCCACCAGATCAAACCAGGTAATAAATTCCATGCGTGGTTAACAGAGGATGGGGGGAATAAATCGTTATCTAGTTTGCGATGGTGCTATGAATGGAAGAGGGCTCCTGATCAGATCTGTTAAAAACCAAAGAAATCTAATTCCATACATTGGACGCGAATGGACAAACATTTAACAGACGATTGGGGGTTTCTTCTTCTTGCTGGGAGAGGGGGCATCTCGAGGGGTCAATAAAGCATTTTCTTCTTAAATTGTCCCACGTTAAAACTTTTCTATGCATGACTAACCAAAGGAAGGTAGAAATTTTCAGCTAGTGCTTCCCATCCCAGATTTCATTCCATTTCGGATCTGGTTGGAGTTGGTCGTGCTTTGCTATGTATTTGTAGGGTTCGCTTAAGATGAAGTGTCCTGCTGAGTTTGCCCCCATCTAAGTTTATCCTTAGCAGAGTCATGGAGGATTTGTCTTATTTTTAACTCTGATGAGAGGTACGACCAGGTTTGGGGGTCCATATGGGGAGTCCATTCCTCGTGATTGATCCATTTTCTCCATCTGTCATTTTCTTCACTTTTTCCCCAGTACTAGTTGAATTTGATCTTCCCTCTATTTTGCATTTCAGCCTTGATATTTTGATAGTGATCTTGATCAAGTTACGCCCTTTATTGCGAGGCATCCTCCCGGAAAAGAGCCTTGTTCCCACTGCCTATTTCCTAGAAACTGTGTCTTTGAATGATGTCCCTATTCTCCCAAGCTTGATTCCAGATGAAAAAACCTTTAATTTTTCCATTGAGCCTGATGATTTTCTCTTGCGTTAAGGATGGAGTGTACTTTTATTTCTAGAGGGTACTCCATGGGGATTTGGGGTTAGCAATCCATCTCCATAGGTTTTTGGCTCCCAAGGCCTTTCCCAGGAGGTCTATATCTCTAAGACTAAGGCCACCATCTTTTTTGGGTTTGCATATTTTTTCCCAAGCTACCAGAGCCCATTTCTATTTGACTTTTGCTCCTCTCCATAAGAATTTCCTTTGAAGGTTCCTGATTTTGATTGAAATCAATTTTGGGGCTTCTAGAGCCGAGTACATGTAGAGCAAGATAGTCTGAAGGACAGATTTAACCAGGATAAGATGACTAATCAAATTTAGAGATCTGAAGGTCTAATTGGCCAATATTTTCTCCAGTTTGTTTATCAGGTTCTCCCAAGTGGCTCGGGAGAGAGGCCTATCTGTAAGGGGAACACCAAGGTAAGTGGAGAGGATAGAGCTAATAGGAATGGGCAGGAGTCCGATGATGTTCTTGCAAATGGGTAGTGGAGTATTAAAGAAAAGCAACTTGGATTTAAGGGGATTGATGGAGGTGCCAGAAGTAACAGAGAAGTCCGTCATGATGGACATGAAAGAGTAAGCCTCTTTGATGGAGGGGAGGCCCATGAGAAGAGTATCATCCACAAATTTCTAGTGAGTTGTAGGGGAGGCAGAGGCATGGGGCTGGAGACCAGAGAGCTTATTTTCATGTAGGGTAGTAGTGATAGAACGACTTAGCCCTTCCACCATTATAACAAAGAGGAAGGGAGAGATTGGATCCCTTTGCCAGATACCCCTTATAGGATTGAAGGGTTGCAAAGGTGATCCATTCATGAGGATGGAGAAGAAAGCTCCTAACACCATAGCCATGATCCACTTGATACGTTCTTTGTGGAAGCCGAACACATCCAAGATCTGTCTCATATAGTTCTAGCTAATTTTGTCAAAGGATTTTGACATACCTAGCTGTATCATCATACCATGTGATCAGATATTGATCCATGACCTAAATGATAGCTCAAATTTCAAAGTGTTCAAAAGAGTGTTGAACCTGAGTGACCAGATAGATCTTCTATTCCTGATTCCGACACCGCAAACGGTTCGAAAAACCGACATCGTATGAAGGAGTTATCGCAATTTGAAAAGTCTAGTAAACTACAATTTTTGGACATTTGACCAAGATTAATTTGGTTTTTGAAAATATTAAAAAAAATTTATTCCAAGGAATATTCCATTTTGGGGTGAGCGCTAAACATTTCCTTAAACATATTTCTTTAAGTTCCGTATTGAGCACGTGGGTAGTATTCGAAAAGTGGGAAACATTATCTCGCGTGGACAAAAAGCTGTAAATGGTATTCTACGATTTCACGCGATTAACCTTAGCGGTTAACACGTAGCATGGGAAAACTACTTTTCTCGCGTGCTCTTGACCTGATATCGGTCGTGCAAGAATTTGCACGAGATTGCGTGACAGACATTCGATTGGACGTGTCACATCAACGGTGGAGATCATCCGGGTTAGTTGGTGAGTGGACGACGCGATATCCGTTGGATTGAGTGGGATAGATCGACGGTGGAGATTCCTCTATTTGAAATGCTTCTGGTGAGGATTATCTCTAACCACCAGAATTATACCACCTCATATGCACGCCCAAACAATTATTGTAATGGCTCACCTCCGACGGTCAACTTGGCGGAGCGACTAAACTTAGGCAGATATGCCAAGTTTAACTGGAGTTAGGTGTAGTTCACCAAATTTGGTGGAGTATCCCTAGGGGATATTGACTAAATGCACTCCAGGAGAAGTTTTCTACTAGAGAGAGTGAAACAAGAGTCTAGCTAGGACAATTGGAGCCTTCTTAAGCCAATGGAATAGTTCAGAGAAGCTGAAGAAGTCATCTTCATAGAGATTTTCATCTAGGGAGATTTTGGAGCTTAGGGCCACCAAGAGTTGGAGGCAGTTGTAGGAGCTACCAGTACTCATTCTTAGCGAACCAACAATTATTCCTGACTGTAATGAGCCTTTTGAATCCATTGTAGGGATTTGCAGAACCATTTAGAGACTTCTAAAGGCTAAGATTCTATAGGGAAGTTTCAGGCAGCCCAATGCCAACCGTGGAGGAAGGCCTAGTTTGGGGATGCAGTGCTTATTTTGAGCAAATGATCAGTCTATTGTCGGTGTTTGATATGTGCTAGAGATAATAGATGAGGTTTCAGTAGCAGTTAAATAATTCTGAAGGAGTTAGTGCCATCAAGAAGCTTAGGGTAGCTCAGAGCACTGATTGATGGAATCAAGTCTAAGGGAGCTTAGATCTGTTTGCAGAGTGATGACAACCATGACAGGGATATAGATGGTATTCTAAGCCCATTGGTTCAGTTCAGTAACCTTTAGAGTTAAGTGTGGAACTTGTAAAAGAAACTTTGCCATAATTCCAAAGAGCCAAGTCAAGATGACAAAAGCTCAAGGAGACGTAGCCCACGATATTCAGGTGAACTCCTAGATTAAATTTGCTGTTATGTGTGGATTTTTATTGTTGAAAATAGCAACAAGAAATGCTAAAAATAGAAGTGCTAAAAATAGAACTACTAAAAATAGTAGTTTGGGTACTAGTGCTAGATTGAGTAACAGGGAATGAAAAATGGAAGTGCTAAAAATATCATTCTATTTTTAGAAGTTCAGGATGGGTTCCTATTTTTAGTCAATCCCTAGACTAAAATAGGAAGTAAAATTCGAATTTGAACTTAACAACTATTTGAAAATAAATATATTAATTCTCCATGAGTTAATTAGTTGTGAAAAATCAAACATGAAGTCTATGTGAGGACATGCAACAATTTATCTATTAATTGAGGAATTTATCCATCAGCTAAAGAGATAAGGATGAGTTCTAATTTGAGTAGTAATTAGTTGGCTCAGTTAACTGAGTCAAGTCCAGTTATATTTGATTTAAACAATTTGTTTAAATTAGGTAAGTTCAGTTAGTTAATGCATGCTAGCATATAACTGATGTACTTCAGATAACTAAATATTCTCTCATGAATAACTCGTGCATGTCAGTTCAGACAGAGACCCAGTTGAGATTAGAGAAGGGACAATGTACTATCAGTTGGATGAATATTTTTCCTATAAAGGAAGCTCATCCATGAGAAGGATTTATCTCCTCCAGGACTGCGTAGTTGGATTAGAGGTTAGTGAGTGTGTGAAGAGGCCAATTCACACAAGTGGTTGCACTGGACCCCAATCAGAATTGTGCAAAGAAATAGGAGGGTTGGAGGGTAGACCAAAGGTTAGATAGAGGCCTTTGACTGTCTATGAGCAGTAGAGGTATTGCAGGGAGAGCATGATAGCTTTTGAGCTAATTATTTTTGTAATACTAACTATATTTCTACTTGTATGATAATACAGAGATGGGGTTTTAGGTTGGTGCTTTCCTCGAGTTATATTTTCTGTGTTATGTGTGATTGATTCCTTCTTATCAGTTATATGTGTTCTTGGTTGATGTTGCTCATATCTGTTTGATTAAGCTTCCGCAAAGTTTATGGTAGAAGTAGATCTAGTATTATGCTTTAGGAAATTGCATATATCAGGTGATCTACAGTGAAAGTTCTACATGGTATCAGAGCTAGTTGATTTGTAGAAAAATTATACATGGTATCAGAGCGAGGTTTTGTAGAAAAAGTTCTACATGGTATCAGAGCAAAGGTGATCAAAGGAGAGAACAATATACTGAGAGGAGATTCCAAAGTTTTGAGTTTTGGGCCGAGAGTTTTCAGAGCAGATCTGAAAATTTATGTACAAAATTTTCAAAAACAAATAGTAGATTTGGATTCCTTGCGAAAAAAGATCCAAATAATAAAAAAAAAAAAACGACTGAATCGGAGTTCGGATGAGGGAGATATCGTGGATTTAAAATCAGCTCTTTTTCCAGAAAATTTCGTGACAACGGGAAAGATGAAACAGATTGGTGTGCTAGCTAAGAACCAGTATGCTCTTGAGGTTCAAGATGTATGCAAAGCCTTGAGGAGCAAGGCAAACTTTAGATACTTGGTGGTTGAGGGGGAGAGTAAATTACCTCTCAACATGCAACGCCAGAAGAAGCCTCAAACAATTGTGGAGGAGCTATGATTGGTGAAACAACTTCAGGAGGTTGTGGAGCAGCCACAAATGGGGAAGCCGAGAGGAGACAGAGTGGAGGCATCCACTCATGTAGAGACCTCCAATAGGGGGAAATTTCGAGCCAGGTGGGCAGAGGGATCACATGCAGCCATACCTCCAGGTGGGAGGTGGGGCGATGTGGAGTGATTGCCCCAAGAAGGCTGGAATAGGGGCAGAATCCTTGAGGAACTTGTCAGTAGCAGGTAGATCTTCAACATCAGAGTATGTTTCTAGCTCAACAGAGAGGTTAGTTGGGAGTTTTTTTTTTTTTGTTCCGAGAGTTGCTGGAGCAACCACACTAGGTAGAAGTGTTGCATGCAGAACATTCCAAAGGTACATGATCAGGTTCGAGTTGAATGCCTTCCTTGTTGAGAGGGAGTGTTGAAAATAGCAACAAGAAATGCTAAAAATAGAAGTGCTAAAAATAGCACTTCTAAAAATAGCAGTTTGGGTACCAGTGCTGGATTGAACAACAGGGAATGAAAAATGGAAGTGCTAAAAATAACATTCTATTTTTAGCAATTAAGGATGGATTCCTATTTTTAGTCAGTCCCTGGACTAAAATAGGAAGTAAAATTTGAATTTGAACTTTATAACTATTTGAAAATAAATTAATTAATTCTCTATGAGTTAATTAGTTGTGAAAAATCAAACATGAAGTTTATGTGAGGACATGCAACAATTTATCTATTAATTCAGGAATTTATCCATCAGTTAAAGAGATAAGGACGAGTTCTAATTTGAGTAGTAATTAGTTGGCTTAGTTAACTGAGTCAAGTCGAGTTATATTTGATTTTAACAGTTTGTTTAAATTAAGTAAGTTTAGTTAGTTAATGCATGTTAGCATATAACTGCTGTACTTCAAATAACTGAAGATTCTCTCATGAATAACTCATGCATGTCAGTTCAGACAGAGACCCGGTTGAGATCAGAGAAGGGACAATATACTATCAGTTGGATGAATATTTTTCCTATAAAGGAAGCTCATCCATGAGAAGGATTTATCTCCTTCAGGACTGCGTAGTTGGATCAGAGGTTAGTGAGTGTGTGAAGAGGCCAATTCACACAAGTGGCTACACTGGACCCCGATAAGAATTGCGCAAAGAAATAGGAGGCTTGGAGGGAAAACTAGAGGTTAGATAGAGGCCTTTGACTGTCTATGAGTAGAAGAGGTATTGCAGAGAGCAGGATAGATTTTGAGCTGATTCTTTTTGTAATACTGGCTATATTTCCATTTGTATGATAATACAGAGATGGGGTTTTAGGCTGGTGCTTTCCCCGGGTTATATCTTCTATGTTATGTGCGATTGATTCATTCTTATCAGCTATATGTGTTATTGGTTGATGTTGCTCATATCTGTCCGATTAAGCTTCCGTAAAGTTTATGGTAGAAGTAGATTTAGTATTATCCTTTAAGAAATTTCATATATCAGGTGATCTACAGTGAAAATTCTACATTTATTTGCTGCATTATATGGCTATTATATGTGTTTAATATCAACAGAAACAAATGGACTTAAAGCACTTAAACAATTAAAAGAAAACACACACCTGTTTCAAGTATTTAATTCCGCAAATGTCATATATAAGCTAGATAATTTATTTGTTTAACTGAGTGGGAGGTTCTTGTAAGCATAACAAGTTATCAAACCCCCATTTTAAATCACCATGATTTTTTAGGGATTTGAGAGAATGAATAAGCTCATGAGAGAGGATGATGCTATTCATGATTTGTCTTGCTTCCACATAGCCAGACTATTGGTGGGAGATGAGGAGAGGGAGGATGACTTTGATTCGATTGGCTAGAACTTTGGAGATTATTTTGTATATGACATTGCAAAGGGCTATCGGCCTGAATTTGTCTGGGGAATCCGTAGAGATTAATTTGGGTATCAAAGTCAAAAAGGTGGAGTTGAGGGCTTTAAGGACAGAATTCTGAATTCTAGATTCCTCCACCAGGGTATGGACATCCAACTTTATGATAGGCCAACAAGCTTTGTAGAGATCAATAGTGAACCCATCCGGCCGTGGATATTTTCCATTGGGCATTCCCATTACCACATCTTCCACTTCTTGGAGGGAGATTTTAATTAAGACATTTTGTTATGGTCCTCCGTGAGGATTTTGGGAATATTCTTGGTGATCTTTTTGATATCTTGATCCTGATCATTCCTTGGCTCTTTGAGAAGAGAGTTGAAATAGTTGGTGAGCTCTATTTCCAACTCCTCTTGAGAGTGAATGAGATGACCCTCTTGGTTCTTCAGAGCCAGAATTCTGTTTTTCCTCCTGTGCTGTATCATTGTTTTTTGGAAAAAGGCCATGTTCCTTTCCCCACATTTGAGCCAATTTATTCTGGATTTTTGTTGCCACATATTTTCTTCCTGAATGGCTTTTTCATCCCAACTTTGTTGTAGAAGTTGTTCCTCTTGCTTACTAATCTCTGTTAGCCCTTCTTCAATTATGGTTTGTTGAAGAAGTTCTAGTTGATGTTCCAAGTTTTTTTTATTCGTAATAATATTGCCAAATGTTTCTCTGTTCCATTTTTTGATTTCCTCTTTGATATGTTTTAACTTTTGTTGGAAAGTATACATTTTGTTTCCAGATATGATGGGAGATTAAGGCCACCATTGTTTCATTTTTTCCATGAAATTCGGGTGATTCAACCAGAAGGACTCAAATCTAAAAGGATTATTCTTCGGAGTCATGGAAATTTGAATCTTGAGAGAGATAGGCCAGTGATTGAAGCCTGCTTGCGGAAGGATTCTCGCCTCCGTTTCCCAGGAGGTAAGATAGGTTGCCTCAGATAGGAGGAAACAGTCTAAACGGGAGGCTATTTGATGGTCTCCTCCTCTTCTGTTATTCCGCCGTTGATTACACGTAATAGTTTGTAATTTTCAATTAGCATAGAATAGATAGGATAATATTTTATGTTTCGAATAAGTATGCTCTCCTCCTGCGTCTTTGGACGATTTGGAGGATTAGAAAGTAAAAGTTTATAAATGTTTTCAGGGTTGTAATATACTTGTCTCCATTTGCTAAAAATAAAATCTTCATCCTAAATCATTTTCTTTTAAGATTGTCTTAGAGTTAGAATAAAATATAAAGTCTTTTTAATAAAATTTTGATTTTGAAACCAAATAAAATCAAAAAGAAAATTAGTAATAAATTAATTTCTTTTAAAGATTTAAAAAAATAAAACAACATAATTTTTTTTGAAATAAATTTAATTCCTTTTATTTATGTTGTAACAACATAAACAAATAGGAATATATATATATATTGGTAAGGTAAAAGAAAGAAGAAATAAAATTGATTTATTTTAGTTTAAAAAAAATAGAAAAATTAATTAAAAAAATATTAGTTTAAAAAACAAAAATATCATTTTTTAGTTAAAAAAAGAAATAAATCATTTTTTTTAGGTTAAAAAAAAGAAAAGTAAATCAATTTTTTTTGGTTTGTTTGTTGGTTTAAATTTAGGAATAAATTTAATTTCTTTTTAATAAATAAATAACTAATTAAATAAATATATATTGTAAAATGCTGTTGCATATGCTGTAATCTGAGTCTAACATGAGGGACTCTGAGCTATCTAGATACACCATGCACGGTGCTCTTCCTAAGAAATCAAATGGTTATTTAAGTTAAAAAAAATTGTGATTTTACTATTTTTTTAATTTTTATTTTAATAAACCTATTTTAGTTTTATGAGAAAAAACAACAAATCTTCAAAACAAATAAGAAATATGAAAAAAACAAAACAATTAAAATAAAAAAACAATTTAAAACAAAACAAATAAAATTAAAAAAAATCTAAAAAAACCAAAACTATTAAAAAAAATAAAAAAAAATAAAATCAAAAAATTAAAAAAATAATTAAAAATTCAAGCCAATTAAAAAAAAAAAAAAAAAACAAAACAATTAAAAAAAAATTGCAAATGGACATTTCATAACAACTAAAAACATTTTATGCTAACTTTTCTTTTTGGAGTTAGGAACTAGCGCGCCAAGGCAACAGGTAAAAAAAAATTCATTTTGTTTTATTTTGGTTGCTAAGCATTCATACTCATTCTTGCATTTTATATCTTTCAAAAAGCTCTCACAATTTTCATGCAAAATTTGTGTTGAGCTTTTACAGGTGCGTGACAAGTCCATGTCGATGTGATCTCCAGAAATCACATTCATCATTGGAAGCTTGAAGGAGCTAATTACATATGTCGTGACATTTGTCGATAGACAAAAATATTTTGCGTCAAGATATGTTTACCCACACCTCTCCTTCAAAGCCTCATTAGTCATTCATGTTAAAGACCAATGATTCATTTCCTCATCCATCATGATTCATTTCCTTTTTGAGTCGCATACATTTTTGCCTACTTTTCAGTTCATATTTTTGCCTCATGAATAAACCATCCATCTCTCTACATTGCCTTGTTTTCCTTGCCATAAAAACTGTTTCACCATAACATCTTGTATCTATAGTCCTACCAATCATTTTTTACGAACTCGCGTTGACTGATGTGGATTCCTTAAGGCCCACCTTTCAACAAGTCTTGACCCATCAACCTCAACACCTTATCTGGGATAAAGACTAGAGTCATTATTAGTACCTTGAGGCTTGCATGCCCTAATGGCAAGTCTTATCGCCAACGAGCAATGGGAATACATTAATGTCCCTTGTTTGTTGGATTTTGCAAGTGGCTCAACATCAACTCATTTATTTGCACTTCGCAAGATGTACTTGGGTACCTTGGCACTCATTGACATTAATGGTGAGTTTGCCTTGCATTGGTTAATGACATTCATCAATGGTCGGTAATCTGATGACTTCTTTCCATGTTTGACATCGACACATTTATTCACATGGAAAGATTTGTGCCACGATATGGGACGACAAGAAGACTATATGATTTAGGAGCAGATTCAACAATATTTATTACTTTGGAACAGATTCAGTAGCAATAATAAAGGATCCACATTCGCGACTTCATCTATCATGTATGCAACCAAGACACAGATCACATTCTTGTATTCTTCATTCCATGATTCAGCAGCAAAAGCTACACTTTTCTACATATACACAGTTTGTCCACTCAGGTAAGTAAAGGTATGTTCTTTTCTAGCTTTTTATCATACAATTCCTTTAGTACTAAAATTATAATTTTTGGAAACTATTTCACCATGTTCATTCACATTCACATTAAGCATGTTCATATTCACATTCATACTCTATTATCACCTTCCATATGTCATATATGTCCTTTATACACATGTCATCCTAAACAACATACTTTTTCCAAACAAATACTATTGCATTATGATTCAAATGCTACATGTTTTGCAAATAATGATCAAAGAATGAATGGTTGATTAAATGTGTTCAAAGTCAATTGATGCAACACAAAAACAACAAAAGTATTGTTACACAAGAACCAATACTAATAAAATTTTGGTTGTCACATAAGAACCAACCAAAATAATACGTTGCAATCAAATGTTTTTCAAAAAGAAGACTTTGCAAAAAGGAACAAAGTTGTCAAAAAGAAAATTATGTGAAGTTAAAAAATCGATATCAGCCAAAGTTCATGTGAAAGCAAGACAATTCAAAAGATCAAATCATGATCAATGTAATAGATTGCATGAGGACATGCAATAACTTAAGTTGGGGGGTATGTTGGGCTGCAAAATTAACATAAATTTTCACTCCATTTTCACCTTTATCCTCATTTTGTCACCTCATTTCATCATATTATCATTACATAACTCTATATTTCCAATACCATATGGGTTCATATCTTCATTTTCCAAAGTTATTAATTTTATGTATTTAGAGTGAATTTATGATTGAAAGTTAGAGAAATAGCATGTATTTGCTTATACCTAAAAGTGGCTTGAGTTTGATGACATGTGTAGATCATTTGGAAGCTTCCAAAGCACCCTTATGTGGCCTCCCAAGATCAAATTCGAATTTCAACTCAAGAGGTGGACCATATTCCAAGGAGAAAGATCAGGGAGATTTTCATGTGTCATGGGATTTGTATCTAGTATTTAGGGATAAGTTGAGACAAGTATGGATTTATTAGATATTTAAGGGATCTACATTTATTGAGTAGATATCCCTAATTCATGTATAAATAAGAGTAGCATCCTTCAAAGGGGAGGAGAGAACAGTTATCAGTTATTCATTAGCATCAAATTTATGATTGTTCATTCAACATGAATAATATCATTTTCTCCAAATCATGAGTTATGAGTGTTGTATGAGTCTTAAGGTGTGATAGTTGTTCATATGTGCTCATTGAGGAATGGAAGGATCCCCATACTGAGATAAGTACACTTTGTTGTAGAGTAATGTTGTGAATATGCTAATTTTAATTCTGATGTTCATCTTATTTCTTTGTTGTAAATACTTGTAGATAATTTCAGTATGAATTCATGTTATGGCCATGTTTTGTTGTGTGAAGGTTGATCTCCTTTTAGTAGCTAGTTTTTATGTGAGAAGGACAACCGAAATCTCCTCAGTTAGGAGCCTCTTCTCCCTGAGCTAGATTAAATTGAAACACGATCTACTTTCTTATATGCTTTCCTAGATTACATTTATGTGAAGATTGATTTCCTTTGAGTAGCTAGTTTTTATGTGAGAAGGACAACCAAGGTCTCCTCAGTTAGGAGACTCTTCTCCATGAGCTAAGAATTGAACTGAAAACAATATTTACTTGCTTTCATTTATATGCTTTCTTTCCTGCTTTCTTAGGTGTTTGGCAATGTTATTATAGGAAGATTGTAGAAGGACAATCAGGACTCTTGAACAAGAGACTCTTCTCTATCTTATTAAGGAATTTAGGCTTCTGTGTTCCATAATCTTGTTTAGAGAATAATTTCGGCAAAATCACATACAAAATCATTTGTCGACGCGTTTCGAACCAACCAGTGTGGTTCATCGTCAGGACAAGTTGAAGATCCAATCAGAGCGATGCAATAAATAGGGACATCAGGCCATTCCAACAGCTAAATTGACAAGGTAACGGTTACCAGACCTCTAACAACTAGGTTTGACCAGGCCCCCGGGGGAAGGACCTAAATTTATCTAATTATTATATTTATCCATTTATTTATTATTATAAATATGTATAT
>APFE030937081.1:76590-108505 GCA_000404065.3 Pinus taeda | reverse complement strand
CCTTAATAACATGTGCAAAAATCTTTTACTCATATTTACCTAATATATTATTAATATTTACCATTTAGGATGAGTATTACTTATTAGAATAAAATGGTAAATATTCTTATTAAATTCTTTAAAATCTAGAACTTTTTTATTTTATTAATCTATTTATTCATTCTTTAATATGTACTTACCCTAAAAACTTTTTTTATCATTCTTAATATTATTACTAATATCCATATTTTCCATTATATTAGGATGAGAATAATTTATATAAAAATGGTAAATGTTTCTCTTATCTACCTATTTAACTTATTATTTATAATCTTATGAATAATATAAATATAATATTATTTATCTCCACTATTAATGTAAATATTATTTATTAATATATTTATTTACCATTACCCTTATAAATTAATAATATTATTACTAATTATAATTTATTTAAATACTGAGAATCTAATGGTTAATCTCCTTATTATAAACCCATTATTATTTTTAATTCTAGGGCTTAATTCTATATATATTTTTTATTTGATTTCTATACCTTAATCTTATTAAATCTTATTCATATATATTACTTTAATATGTTTTTTTTTTTAGCTAATTAGTGTTTACCACTTCATTAGGTAAATGTTCTTATAATTTTTTTTTAACGAATTTTAATTAATTATTTATTTAACTAGGATCCATTAATCATCACTATCATAATATTAAGAAATCGAAGTACATAATACTATAGAAAAAAGCTTACGCCATACCCCAACATAAGGAATTCCGCTATCTAGGAAAGGGGCAAGAGACACAAAAAATATATAGATACCCACCGGAAAAGGGAGGATAAAGGAACCATGAAACCAAAGAGAAGAAGGAATGAGGCGGCTAGGAAGACAGGGCTGGGATCCAGCAACTGCTAATCTTCCAGCCGTCATCCCTATTAAGATTTTTGGGCCTTTTTTCAATCTCCAGGGCCTCTCTAAACTTCCGATGGTGAAACTGCGCAACCTTTGCAATGACGCGAGCCTCCTCAATACATACATGATGCTTAGTCTTCTCGACATGCTCTTTCAGGGCCGAGGACTTGGCCCTTCCATGCCTTAAGTCCGTCGAATGCTCGTTAATCCTTTGATTGATAGAGCGACCTGTCTCACCAATATATGGTGTCCCACAGGAACAGGGAATGACATAGACGCCCTTCATGTCCTTAGGATCGATCGGATCTTTCACAGACCTAAGGGAGCCACGGATGGTATTAAGAGGTCTAAAGGTTGCGGGAACATTATGCTTCTTCAGAATCCTGGAAATCTTGTCAGTGGTTCCTTGGATGTAAGGCAGGTGAACCCCTATGACACGATCTTTAGTATCTTTATGGACTGAAGGCTCTTTATGGGCCTTGAGGAAAGATTTCTGTCCTAGGTGTCTACTATAACCATTTTTCACAAAGACATCTAGGAGATGAGCCTTCTCCTTTTCCAAGCTCTTCTCATCGGATATTCTTACAGCGCGGGTAGCAAGCGTGCTAAGGACCCCTAACTTCTGAGCAGGGAAATGATGGGAGGAAGCATGCAAACATTGATCTGTATGTGTTTTCTTTCGAAAAACCTGGTGAGAGAAGGAACCATCCTCATTCTTCGAGATGAGAACATCCAGGAACATAAGACATCCATCGACTTCCTTTTCCATCGTGAATTTAATGGCGGCAGACTGGCTATTGAGATGACTGAAGAAAAGATCTAACTCATCAGGACCATGAGACCAAACAGCACCTGTGTCATCAACGAATCTTTTCCACAGCTTCGGTAAGAGACGAGAGGAGGCCAAAGCTTTGGACTCAAAATCCTCCATAAAGAGATTCGCAACAACAGGGGACAAGGGGGAGCCCATGGCAACTCCGCAAGTTTGCTCATAGAACTCTCCTTTGAAGCTGAAAAAGGTGGAAGTAAGGCACAACTCAACCAACCGAGCAGTATCAGGGTTAGTAAGCTTGTTAATGACCTCCATGGCCTCATTGATGGGAATACAAGTGTATAGGGAGACTATGATGAAACTTACCAGAATATCCTCCAGTTCATGCTTAATCCTCTTAAGATCACCAATAAATGAAGCAGAGGCTTTGACGAAAGAATCTGTGTGACCAACCAAGGGTCTCAGCTTCACTGCGAGGAATTTTGCAAGGAGGTAAGTCGGACCACCTATGGTATTGACAATGGGCCTCAGGGGGACCCCTTCCTTGTGGACCTTTGGAAGGCCATATATCCTATGTGTAATGGGGTTTCCCTCTACGAGCTTTTGGGACAAAGGATCGTGGAATTACATGACTTGATCGCAAGAGCGACTGCTCTAGAAACCCTTTTCAGAGGATTTTTAGAAAATTTTTTATAGCTTCCACTATTGCAGAGATGATCAAGCATCTTATCTCTGTAATCCTTTCTGTCCAGGATGACGACAGCTCCTCCTTTATCAGCTTTCAAGACCACGATATCACGATTCTGGTTTAAGGCCTTCAGAGCCTCAAACTCAGCCCTGCTGATATTACTCCGGGGAGGTTTTACTCTCCTCAGGGCCATGGCACAATCTTGCCTAATCGTGTCTTTAGTCTTATCAGGAAGGTTCCTTATGCCAAATTCGACGTCATAAATGATGTCTTCAATAGGAATTTTTCTGGGTGCCAGGACGTCACAAATGAAGTCTTCTCTATCTTCTAAAGTAAAATAATTCCATTGATCAAACATTTTTATGCTTTCATAAAATATATCTAATAGTTTAGATTTGTAATATGCATTTCCATTCTAAACAAACTTCCTACACCTGTTTCATCTGAGGTCACATATATTTTGGTTTGCTTCTAAGTTTACGAAACCCCCGCATTAACAAATTTAATGACATGGATTTAATAGACAATTAAATCGCCCAACGACGCAATTCATGTATAAATAAGAGGAACATCCTTCAAAGGGGAGGAGAGAACATTTATCAGTTAATCATTAACATCAGATGTATGATTGTTCATTCAACATGAATAAAATCATTTTCTCCAAATCATGAGTTATGAGTGTTGTTTGAGTCTTAAGGTGTGATAGTTGTTCATGTGTGCTCATTGAGGAATGGAAGGATCCCCATACTGAGATAAGTACACTTTGTTGTAGAGTAATGTTGTGAATATACTAATTTTAATTCTGATGTTCATCTTATTTCTTTGTTGTAAATACTTGTAGATAATTTCAGTATGAATTCATGTTATGGCCATGTTTTGTTGTGTGAAGGCTAATCTCCTTTCAGTAGCTAGTTTTTATGTGAGAAGGACAATCGAGATCTCCTCAGTTAGGAGCCTCTTCTCCATGAGCTAGACTAAAATGAAACAAGATTTACTTTCTTATATGCTTTCCTAGATTACATTTTATGTGAAGATTGATTTCCTTTCAGTAGCTAGTTTTTATGTGAGAAGGACAACCAAGATCTCCTCAGTTAGGAGACTCTTCTCCATGAGCTAAGAACTGAATTGAAAACAATATTTAATTGCTTTCATTTATACGCTTTCTTTCCTGCTTTCTTAGGTGTTTGGAAATGTTATTATAGGAAGATTGTAGAAGGACAATCAGGACTCTTCAACAAGAGACTCTTCTCTATCTTCTAAAGTAAAATAATTCCATTGATCAAACATTTTTATGCTTTCATAAAATAGATATGATAGTTTAGATTTGTAATATGCATTTCCATTCTAAACAAACTTCCTACACTTGTTTCATCTGAGGTCCCATATATTTTGGTTTGCTTCTAAGTTTACGAAACCCCTGGGTTGACAAATTAAATGACATGGATTTAATAGAAAATTAAATCGCCCAAGATTTTGGCACCAACGGGTGATTTAATTGTCTATTAAATCCCTGTCATTTAATTTGTCAACCCGGGGGTTTCGTAAACTTAGAAGCAAACCAAAATATATGGGACCTCAGATGAAACAGGTGTAGGAAGTTTGTTTAGAATGGAAATGCATATTACAGATCTAAACTATCAGATCTATTTTATGAAAGCATAAAAATGTTTGATCAATAGAATTATTTTACTTTAGAAGATAGAGAAGAGTCTCTTGTTCAAGAGACCTGATTGTCCTTCTACAATCTTCCTATAATAACATTGCCAAACACCTAAGAAAGCAGGAAAGAAAGCATATATATGAAAGAAAGTAAATATTGTTTTCAGTTCAGTTCTTAGCTCATGGAGAAGAGTCTCCTAACTGAGGAGATCTTGGTTTTTCTTCTCACATAAAAACTAGCTATTGAAAAGAAATCAATCTTCACATAAAATGTAATCTAGGAAAGCATATAAGAAAGTAAATCTTGTTTTAGTTTAGTCTAGCTCATGGAGAAGAGGCTCCTAACTAAGGAGAACCCGATTGTCCTTCTCACATAAAAACTAGCTACTGAAAGGAGATCAACCTTCACACAACAAAACATGGCCATAACATGAATTCATACTGAAATTATCTACAAGTATTTACAACAAAGAAATAAGATGAACATCAGAATTAAAATTAGTATATTCACAACATTACTCTACAACAAAGTGTACTTATCTCAGTATGGGGATCCTTCCATTCCTCGATGAGCACATATTAACAACTATCACACCGTAAGACTCAAACAACACTCATAAGTCATGATTTGGAGAAAATGATATTATTCATGTTGAATGAACAATCATAAATCTGATGCTAATGAATAACTGATAACTGTTCTCTCCTCCCCTTTGAAGGATGCTCCTCTTATATATACATGAATTAGGGATATCTACTCAATAAATGTAGATCCCTTAAATATCTACTAAATCCATACTTGTCTCAAATTATCCCTAAATACTAGATACAAATCCCATGACACATGAAAATCTCCATGATCTTTCTCCTTGGAATATGGTCCACCTCTTGAGTTGAAATTCGAATTTGATCTTGGGAGGCCACATAAGGGTGCCTTGGAAGCTTCCAAATGATCTACACATGTCATCAAACTCAAGCCACTTGTAGGAATAAGCAAATACATGCTATTTCTCTAACTTTCAATCATAAATTCACTCTAAATACATAAAATTAATAACTTTGGAAAATGAAGATATGAACCCATATGGTATTGGAAATATAGAGTTATGTAATGATAATGTGATGAAATGAGGTGACAAAATGAGGATAAAGGTGAAAATGGAGTGAAAATTTATGTTAATTTTGCGGCCCAACAGTATACATTTTGTTTCCAGTTCTGATGGGAGATTAAGGCCACCATTGTTTCATTTTTTCCATGAAATCCTGGTGATTCAACTAGAAGGCTGTTGGGTATACGACCAAAGTCCCACATTGATTAGAAGTGGGGAGGATCATGGGTATATAAGGATGGAAAAATATCTCCATTGGTATGAGGCCTTTTGGGGTAAGTCCAAAAGCAAATCCATGCGGGCTTAGGCCCAAAGTGGACAATATCATACCATTGTGGAGATATGTGGTGTTCAGAGTCCTTACAAGTGGTATCAGAGCTAGGTTCGAAGTTAGCCAAGTGGATGAATCCTCGGAATGCCGAATGAAGGTGGTGGGCCCTGGTAATATCACGATGGGATCCATGGATGAGCTCGGTTAGACAGGCGGTGTGCTCTGGATTCTTCATGGACGTGTCCTGGTCCCAACACGGTGAAGAGGAGTTGTCTGGGATAGAGCAAGCTCTCGAGGATGGTGGTTCTCCATGTAAGGCGTGTGGTGTGTGCTTCCAATGCATTGGAACAGAGAATTCTGGTTGGTAGGAGTGGATGAATGGATAATCGTTTGAGGGGAGTCTCAATGGTCCTTTGTTCGAGGGGAGGATTGTGGGGTATACGATCAAAGTCCCACATTGACTAGAAGTGGGGAGGATCATGGGTATATAAGGATGGACAAATATCTCCATTGGTATGAGGCCTTTTGGGGGTAAAGCCCAAAAGCAAATCCATGAGGGCTTAGGCCCAAAGTGGACAATATCATACCATTGTGGAGATATGTGGTGTCCAGAGTCCTTACAAAGGCCTCAAATCTAAAAGGCTTATTCTTCGGAGTCATGGAAATTTGAATCTTGAGAGAGATAGGCTAGTGATTGAAGTCTACATGCGGAAGGATTCTCGCCTACATTTCCCAAGAGGTAAGATAGGTTGCCTCAGATAGGAGGAAATAGTCTAAACGGGAGGCTATTTGACGGTCTCCTCCTCTTCTGTTATTCTAGGTGAATAAGCCATTTCTAGAGGGAGTGTCAATGAAGTTGAGGTTTTCAATGGCGGCAAGATAAGCCTCAGAGTCCTTCTCTAACTTCCAGATTCCTCCGTTCTTTTTAGATAGGTTAGTTATCATATTGAAATCACCTGCAATGATTTTGATGGGGTGGTGCAGAGGGTCAAGGAGATTGGATGATTTGGAGCAATTTGAAATGGTCTATCACCTTGTGCCAGGCATAAACATTGTTTATACTAATGGTCTCATTGGTGCCTATGATTCTCAGAATCATTGTTAAGGAATGGTGAGTGGCCAAAGAAGATATTAGATCGAGTTTGAAATTTTTCCAAAATGTCATTATGTCCCCCACTGTGTCGGTAGCCATATTAGCCAAGGGGATGTAAGGCTTGAAGCACAAGTTGAGAAGGAGGGGAGGGTGAGTTGAGTCCAGTTTTGTTTCTTGAATGAGGAGGATGTCGGGATGATCAGACATGACTCTACTTTTTAAGATGCGTTTTTTCCTAGGACTGTTAAGTCCCTTTATATTCCAAGAGATGAAATTCATTAACATGGAGATGGTTATAGAGCTAGAGCCTTTAACTTTCCTTCATTGATTGACATGGATCCAGTTCTTGAAGGAGCTGACTAGTGGTGTTTCGTCCTTGATTTCTATTTAATCCTTTTGGGTTGAGTCCTTCTATTGGGATGTTGGCTAATATTCCTTTTGAAGCTATATTTTCTTGCGTTGGTTGGTTGGCTTTGAGTTTTAATTCTTCCTCGATAAGATAAGCTCCTTCGAGTTTTTGCAAATGTTGTTATGATATGGCATTTATTCATTTTTGTTTCCATTCCTCTACAATTGTTGCAAGGTCTACCCCATGTAGATCTTCCTCTATTGTGTTTTCCTCTAGTGATTCCTCTGTTTCTACTTACTGCATTTCTGTATCCTCTAGCGCTTGTTCTTTACCTCTGTTGGCATTGCTTGTATCCCTTTCATCTTGATTGCTATCTACTGGGTGCATTTCTTCCTCTCCTGCTTCATCTCCTATGATTTCGTGAGGGTTCCTTTGCTCTTGGTTATTGTTCAGTACCTTGAACTGATTTTGGATTGCTTCTTTGTATAGGTTCTTCTTGGGGATAACTTTCTTCCTGTTATTCTTGTTCTTGGAGATTACTTTGGTGAACCCTTCACTGTATTTTTGTTTATTTACTTGCTCTTGCATTTGAGGTGTTTTATTCATGAGGTAATCTCAGAAAAGGTGCCCATGCTCGTGACACTTTCTACATCGGAAGGGAATTTGTTCATAGTCTATACTTTGCATCCAGACTTCATCCCTAAAGATTAATTTGATTGCTTTTGGCAGGGCATGGGAGACGTCTATATATACGCAGATTCGGGCGTAGGAAACATTGTGACCTGTTCTGGTGCCTTCAGACATTTTGATGTACTCCCCTAGTTGGTCTCCTATACCTTTTAAGACTGGAGGAGCCCAATAATTAGTAGGTAAGGAGTAGAGGTGTACCCAGAATGGAACCCTAGTGAAATCCTCTTTTTTTGGTGTGAAGTTCTCCCTCCAGAATCTCATGTATAAACTGGCTGAATTCTAGAAATAGGGTCCTCCTTAAAAAATTCTATCTTTGGTTTCTAGGACGTCAAAGATGATTGTGAACAATCCTTTGGAGCCCAGCTGAAGTCTGATATCCCCTTTAGGTGTCCAATTGCTCTGAATCTACCAGTTCAGGGCTCTTTCAGTTGGCCATATTCCCATGAACTTGCATATAACTGCATGTTCCTGCATGTATTCTCTATATTCATCTACCCCGGGGTCCCAGATTTCCATTTCTAGGATTTTCTTGGCTTTGGGATTACAATTATTCTTGGTCTTTTCCCCCTGATCTTGTGGCTGCTCCTGAGATTGTGAAGGATTGACGTTGGTAGGGAAGGGTGCATTTGTGGTCTTGCCCTTGTATGCCCGAGTGTCCTTGGTTGATCTTTTCACCCTGTCTTCGTTCCTTTTTGTCAGCTCGTTTTGCTGTGGATGTGTAGTTTCTTCTTTTTCAGAACTTCCTCCTGGTGACATACAGAAGGCAGAGATGGAGGCAAACTTTGTGAAGAATGAAGCTTGGTCTGGCGGCCTTCTAGAGGCCATATCCTTGAAGGAATGGGCGCCAGGTTGCTAAAGCAGATCCGCCATGGTGGGCAGGGCCCCGAAGGCCAGAACCAGAGGCACCTGGGGGAGATTGCAAAGCTCACACAAACCCTTGATTCATGCACTATTGTTGAATCTTGAGTGCTAATTCATTTAAAAGTATGCTCAGACTATTCTACAGGCTTAATTTTAGATATAATATGAGAGCTGAAATTAGCATAGGAATAGATAGTTATAATCTTAGACTGGCAAGCTATCTTCCGATTTAAGATAATAATTGTTTTCTTGCATACATGAAGTCTTATTTGAACTAATTCAATAATTCATCATGAATATTTGTAGTTCTTATGCATATGATAAATAATGAATTGGATATATTTTCAATAGCCACTTATGTAACTATTTACTAATTGTTTAATTGTTAGTATTTATGCTAATGAGGAATCAGATCTTGTGATCTATATCCTAGATCCAATTCTGCCATCTTAACTATAATTCTTTAAAGCTTCTTTTCCCATTAAGTTAAGTTGGCTCTCGATTGAGAGAAGGGTTACCCTTTCCTTCAACTGGGATAGGCTAGATTAATTGCATTGTAGAATTAGTATTACATATGTTATCATAGATCTTACATTTTATAATTAGTTTGCATTTAGATTAATTCTACATTCCTAGAAGTCCTCTTTTGAGGAAAAACTTTAGATTGTTTTGGTTGTTCCACAAAAACAACTTAAGGATCATTCTTCTTGCCTGATCAACTTGAAGAATTGATTTGATGGCCTTAGCTATTAGTAATCAAACCCATATTTAAAGCTGATAACAATTGGGAGAAGGTAACTGGACCTAATTGAACCAGTCAGAGCCACTATCCTAAATAGAAAAGGAACTGCTTTAAGGTCCAGACTAGGTGGTTTTCCCCAATGTTGTTGCAACAATTTTCAAGGCCTCAACACATCCATAGAGAAAGATGAAGTTCTACTAGTGTGTCGCCAATGTTGTAGCTGCTATAACCACCCTCCAAAATTTTGCCTTTGCTTTGTTTTGGAGCATCCCTCAAATATTATTAGCTTGTCTTGCACTTCTCAAGTACTTGTGCTTTCATTGAGTTTTATCTTTCGCTTTAAAACTTGTGTTTGTTTACTTTATTTGCCGTCTAACCACAAACTGACTTTGTGACTTGGTTGGAAACCAATTCTAGCACTACCTTGAAGATCTGCGCAACCTTGAGGGAAACCAACCTTGTTCTCAGGAATTGTGTAGTGCAACGCAGAAGCGAGCTTCAGCTCTAAAATTGCGTAGACCCAGTTGGGAGCTTGTCTTCGGCTAGGAAGCTGCGCAGAGTAGTCCAAGCTAGTAAATGAGCCTTCAGTTCCAGAATTGCGTAGAGCGAACTGACAACCTACCTTCAACTGGGAAATTGCACAGAGCCTGATAGGCAGCCCAAATCAACTCAGCCCAGAAATTGCGTAGAACATACTGAGCATGGAAACTACTCAGTTCATCAACCAAAGAGTTGCCCAGTCCTTCCGAGAATTGCGTAATATTTCTAGGAAGTGCATGGTAGTTTTCCCGAAAAGAAGGAATCTAAGAGGAAAAACATCCCCAGGAAGTAGGGATCAATTATTATTTTCTCGAAGGTGACACATTTCCATCTTTAGAAGTTTCTGCCAAGTGTTGTTGTTGTCCTTGATCTCAAGCATACACATCATGAACTCCATTTTGCTCAAATATATGTAATGGTTGCATCTAGGGCTCACTTATACATTCAATCATCAATCTCTTGCTTCCCTAGGAGATCAAGGAGCCTTCGAGGCATTGTCATTGCTTTTCGGGATGAATTTTTCTTTTATTGCCTTTTTGCTGCTTTTTTTGTCTCTTTTGCCTGTTTAGCTTGTGAGAGTGCTGTTTCCACGGGGGCTTCACTCAATGAACCTCTGATCTATCACGTGTGTTCACAACATATTAAACAATACCCCTAGTTTGACTACATATTGGAAAATACCTCTAACAATCACATTATTTAACCCCCTACCAATACAAACCCAATACACATTCCCAATTAAAAAAACCCCTACTTCCACTAGATATTGTGGGTATCCATTTTTTCATTAACATTTTTAATACCCCTTTATATTTTTTCATTGACTTTGAGCTCCATTTTTTATACCTACCAATATAAAAGCCCTTTACCCCCTATATATCCACCAATATATTAAGCCATTTTTTCCTCAATATATATCCCCTAATATGAACCCACTTGGTATGGTATTGCTCCCCCAGTGAAGCTCTCATGGCTGTTTCACTCGTTTTGTTGAACAACTACTGCTGTTTTAATTTGTTTTGACTTGCAGAAGTGTTATTTCAACTTAGAAATTGCCTTTCTCGAGTGTTACATGAGTTTTCATGTTTTCCACCAATGGTCGCTATTGTAGCAAATCTCTTCACATGCTTCGTGTTCCTTTAGTTTGATACATTGTTGCACTTGTTTTATGTGCATACATCTTCACTTCGTCAGATATGCACTCATCCTTAAATCTTCCTTCAGATATGCCTGTTTACACACTCCCCATGGAAAAATATGGGCTTCCCCTGCCTAGATCTCACATTCACTTGCATGCACTACGCAATCTGGTAGCTGAAGGCCTCTGCCTTGGCTTCTGGAATTGCATAGAAGCTATCCTAAGCTGGCTACAATTGTGCACTATGCAGTTCCAAGAGCCAGTCTCCCAACTTGGCCACTTTGACTTTGCGCAATGCGCAGTCTCTCCCAGGCCCTGTCCGAGACTGAACTGCGTAGTTCTATTCATCAAGCTTCCATATTGACTACTGGGACTATGCAGTGCGCAGTTCCCACAGTCAGTTAGTGACCCCTATCAGTCAACATTGCATAATTCCTCTCATTAGATGCCCTGGTTTCTCCTTGATCATACTGTGAAGTTGGATTTGTAAGAGTTAATGTTTTCTTGCCACGAGTGTGTGTTCTGTCCCACAGGTACGACACTCGTGAAGCGCTTCTCTCCAGCAGTCATTGTACCATGGCACCAAAGAGAGATGCTTCAAGAGCGATCACTGAAAGTAGCACTGGGGAAGCGGTTGAGCAAGTTCCAGTTTACATGCCAACATATGTAGATGCCCAACTGTTTACAAAAAATGAGCCAACACTAACATGACATCAAGACCAACAACAATGGAAGAAGGCAACAATCCAGTACAAGATCATGGAAAGAGGAAATTGCTGACATAATAAAGGGAGAACAAAGCTGTAGAGTGAAAGTGCGTTCAATATTCATGTAGGTAGCTTTGATAATAGAAGGAAAAGGAAGCAGAGGACACAAACTGCCGAGTAGAGGAATAAAGAAAAGTAGAGGTTGCAGGTAGCATCATTGAGATTGCAGTAAGAAAAACGAGAGTCAAATGAAGAATAGGAGCTAAGAAGAAAAAACATGAAGAAGAACAAAGGCAAGGCAGAATGTTAGAGCAAACATCGCTAATACATGTTGATGAGTTGGAACAACTAGCAACTAAGGAAAAGAGTGAACAGATGCAGGCTTCCTCACCAAAGTTAAGGACAAGAACCAAGTCTGGCTAGAGGTCGACAGGTACATGGAGAAGTTGATGTGTGAGGCCACTAGTGATGACTTGCAGCTGAATGCAAACAACATGCATAAGTACATTGGTGGTCCAACCACAATCAAAACAATGCTGCGCATAATTCGGGACCAGACGGGCAAAGGTTCCATGACCACATGCCCGGATGCCATGGAGGCAAGAGTCCACTTTCAATAAGACATCATAAACCAGTTTGGGGACATCACAAAACAATACCAAGCTCAACATCAGTACATGACCGAGAAGAATCAAGAGGATGTTGTTGAGTTGGTCTTTACGCAAACCTCAGAGTCATAGTTTTTTTTCTTGTTAGGATGTCTTTATCCTATTTTGTCCCACATAGTTATATGTGGAAATTGTATATTATTGTAAACATGTAGTAAGTGAAATTCCAAGTGTCACTAGTGGAATGTGAAGAATCACTATGTAATGTAATGAGTTTTGTAAAGAAGTTGAAGATTCATGAGGATATGTGAAGAGTCACAAAGGGGAATGTCAAGGGTCAGCCCACCCTTTATTATAATAGAACCTCATAACTCATAGAATTGGCTTATGGGAACCAATACTTTGGCTAAGCCTTGCTTAGAGAGTGTTTGGAGAGTATTATGATGAGCCTTGGATTCTCCACAGTGCAAAGAAAGTGCACACCTTTGGAGGAGCAGATGATGTTGATTATAACGTTCCACTATTGGGGCTAGTGGATGTCAATGGTGTATGTATGGATGGAACTTTCACTTAATAATATATCTGAGCCAACACATTTTCATTCATATGTTGTTATTGTAGTTCGACTATTCCGGTTACTTTAGAAATGTATGTTATTCAACTTATACATTTTTGTATGAACTATTTTGTATGCGATTATACAAATCTTGTTGAAGATGTGTTGTTGTGTTAATCCGTCACTTTGGTTTGTGGACTACTCCTCTTCCAGCTTGTGATGTCATTCAACATGTGTGTTCCTTTCAGGCTGTGTACTATTACAGGCTTCTAAGGGACACACTTCCTTTCCCCTATGTGTGTTAGAACCCCCATGCATCTCACTTGACTCACTGCAAGGTCACACACTTTCTTCTGACAAAGTTATCATACTTACCTCTGCGCGCTACCGCAGTCAAGACACTACTTTACCACCCATTGCTGGGATTCCTACTCCAAACGATTTGAGGTCTAGTTGGGACTTCTTATCGGGGAGATCCCTTGACATGTTGGCGGGTCCAACACCATCAACAGGTTCTGAAGAAGCCGATTACATAGAAGGAAGTGCTGCTAGTTCTTAAAAAACCTAGAAGGAAACTAGCTTGGGACCTGAGGGATGGACAATGGAATTTTATTTAGAGTTCTTCAACCTCCTAACCCAGGATCTAGTCAACATCATTGAAGAGATTAAAGTGGGAGGAATAATCTTGGGGGCACTCGATTCCACTTTCATAACATTAATTCCGAAGAAGAGCAATCCACAATCTTTCGCACAATTTCACCATATTTCTTTATGTAATTTCCTATACAAGTTGAACTCAAAAATTCTAGTTGATCGTTTTAAGGAACAATTGTCAAAAGGTATTTCTAAAGAACAATTTGGATTCTTGAAAAACAGACAAATCCTTTATGCTATTGGATCAACACAAGAAGGACTATATAGTATTAAAGTCAAGAAGCTCCTAGGGTTAGTGCTGAAACTTGATTCGGTTAAAGCCTATGATAAAGTGAATTGGGTCTTCCTAAGACTAGTTTTACTACAAATTGGTTTGTCTCTGGATATTAAGGATTTTATAATAGGATGTGTCACTTCGACAAAATTTGCGGTTCTGGTCAATGACATACTAACTTGGATTTCTAAAGCTTCTAGAGGAATTTGACAAGGATATCCAATTTTACCTTTTTTGTTCCTGTTGGTGGCAAAAGGTTTAAGTCTTCTTCTCAACCAAGCAACAAGGGAAGGGAGAATCAAAGGTATGCAAGTATCCACACTAATCAAATGGATACCACTGTTATTTGTTGTTGGCGTCCTATTATAGCAAAGTTTCCAATCAAACGAGAACAATATCAAGTTCTCACTTTTTAGAGGTAGCAAAAAATCATCTGATTTTGAAAAGTGTTGATTCAGAATACATCTTTCTTTTGGAGTATATTTTTGAGACTTTAAATTTTCTTATATATTGAGTATGCACAATTTTTTTTAATGTTAGTGATTTTCATGCCAATTTGAAAAGTGTTGATGCAACATCAACCCCTTTTTTTGAGGCTTATTTTTTGCACTTTAATTTTTTTGATATATTAAGTATGAATTATTTTTTTTAAATGTTGGTGATTTTCATGCAAATTTTGAAAAGTATCTACATTTTTTTATGCATATTTTTGGCACTTCAAATTTTCTTATGTGCTAAGAATGCACATTTTTTTAAAATGTTGATTATTTAAATATCTGTCAAGTTGTCTTATTCTTCTTCTTGCTTTTTGCGCTAATATGTTTGTTTTTTAAGGGTTTTCCAAACTTGTGTTTTTCATTTTTTTTTTTTGCAATGTTTTTTTTATAATGAAAATTTTAATTTCTTTTGCAAGTTAAAAAAAATAATAAAATTAATACATTGAGGTTATAACTTTTTATATATTTATATATCATTAATTAATACTTCAATACACATAAAATAATTGTCGCTAAAAAATAATAAGTTTAAACACTCGACAAAAAAATACATATTTCGGACTGTTTCACGAAAAATAACATGTTAAATAAAATATTTTTATGACAAAATTGAATAAAAAATTGGAAAAATAACAAATTTTATGAATTTTTTATAATCTTGTATCAAGATTATACTTTTGAAGTTACAAAAAAAAAAATAAAATTAAAGTAAAAATAAACAAAAAAATATAAAATAAAACATAAATTAAAAAACAATAAATTAAAAGAAAAATCCCTAAAAAAAAATAAAAAATTCAATTAAAAATATTAATTTTTTTTTTAAAACAAAAAAAAAAAACATTAAATAAAAAAAAATTTAAAACATTAAAAATAAAAAAATACATTAAAAAAATTGAAGATAAAAAAAAATTCTCTAGCTAAGTGAGGGTCGACCTAGGGTTGACGGAGTGGCACTTAGCACTGCTCAGTGCCACTTCGTGGGGCATGGGTCAGCCTTGCGAAGTGGCACTCAACAGTGCTCCGCCAACGCTAGGTCGGTGCTGTGGCCCCTAACTAGCAGAGGGTGATCTCCCCCTACGACCCCTAGTTAGCAGAGGGTGTTGCTTTGCCGACCCTACTGCTTCCTGCTGGCTGAGGGTTGATTCTGGCAGCCAGGGTTCGAAGGGCCAACGCAGGGCCGACAGAGCAATGTTGAACACCACTCCACTGGCCCTAGGTCGACCTTTTGGCCCTCAGGGGCATTTTTGTTTTTTGTTTTTGTTTTTGTTTTTGTAATTTTTTAATATCACTTTTTATAATGTTTTATTTTCTTTTTATTTTTTAAAATTTATTTTTAAATTTGTGTTTTTTTATTATTATTTTGATTTTTGAAATTTTTGTTTATTTTTTATTTTTTAATTTTAATGATTTTTTAAAAAAAAGTTGTCTATAAGTGAAAATTTTTGGAAACTTTTAGGGTTTATTTTTCGATGTGATTTGTCTAGAATCTGGCAATGATTTATTGAAATGACAAGTTTGATGGGTGACCTCCTAACAATTGAAGCACCCTAGGGGTTTTTGAGAGTGTGGAATCGATGTATGCACTCAAAAAACCAATTTAAACAACCCAAATTAAGATTTGACCAAATTTTTTTCATCGGATTTCGACTAGAAATCTGCAGGAAACTCCCAAAATTCTCACTTACAGATGTCAACTTTTTAATTTTTTTTTGTAAATTATTCAATTTCGTTTTATTTACATATATTTTTATTAATTTTGTTTGTTAATTTTTTTGTGTGTGTTTTTATATTCATTTTGGATCATTGTTTTAATGTGTTAATATGCTTTTTATTTACTTGTTATTATTATTTAAAACTCTTAGTTTTAGTTTTTAGTTCAATTTTTCAATATTTAATTTTTGTCTCTTTTATATACTATCTATCTATCTTTTTTTTTTTTTTTTTTTTTTTTTTTTTTCAAATAGTGGTTCATGGCCACTGAGTGGCCGCTACAAATCCACAGGAAAGAATCCGGGCAGTTCCACCCGAAGGGATCTGCCCGTCGGCTTTTCATGCTAGCCTGACCCAAGGGCGTCGAGGAGATTTGACCCCGTGACCTCCCCAATTGGCAAGGTACTTAGCAACGGAACTCGAACATTTGAGCTATCCCTGGGTTTATCTATATATATATATATATTATATATAATATATATATATGTTTTGTTTTTTTTTTTTTGCAGTGTTTGTGTCGATTCTCAACTAGCAACCCGACTACATTATGTGTCAGTTTGATAGTTGATTTTAAAGTGTTTTTAATAATGGGTCAAGTCTGCCACCAAAGTGTGTCAATTTCATGGTTGACTTTAAAGTTTTAATTGCAATAGGTCGAGTTCGCCTACACTACTTGTATTTGATTGATTTTAAAAATTTTGTTGCAATGTGCTAAGTTGTTTTATGCTAAGATTTTAAAATAGTTATACTTTTAGGATTTAGAAAAGAAATTACTCTTGGTATAATGACTCTTTCATTCACGTGTTCATTTTTTAAGTTTTTTTAGTTATATAATTTTTCCATAATGCCATGGTTGAAATATGTTGAAAACTTAAATTTTATTTTTATTTTTATTTATTTATTTATTTATATTTTATTTTCCTGTAGTCATGATATTTAGTTTTAATTCCATGGTTGAAAATTTATCAAAATTTTTAAGGTTTTTTTTCCGAGTCCTGATATTTTATCTTTAATGCTATCATTTAAAACAATTAAAGTACTCTATCTTTAAGACCATTGTTGGAATTTCAAGGCTTTTCAAACACATGATATTTTATATTTAATGCCATGTTTGAAAATCGTTAGAATTTTAAGGTTTTTCAGAGTCATGGTATTTTATCTTTAATGTCATTGCTAAAAAATGTTGAAAAATTACCCCGGAAAAAAAATGTTATTCCAACATCAACACTTTTTATTTTCAGGTGTTTCTGGCATAAAAAATGATTTTCATTATTATTTTAAAAAAATGTTGAAAATTTACCTGACAAAAAAAATATTGTTCCAACATACACACTTATTGTTTTTGGGTTGTTTTTTCATGTTTTTTTGGGGTATTTTGGCTAGAGTCCTTGTTTTGAGGAAATAGATTTCGTTTTGATTGGAAACTATGTTTTATTTGGACATGGATTGATTGAAGAATGGAGAAATATTCGAAACATAATTGCATTGTATTGTGAAGCTAAAAACATGGAAGTTAGTTCTTCCAAGCGAATTATGCTAACTAATGGAGTTCCTGAAAGTCTAATTTCAAATTTAAAAACTTTTCTTCCTTCCCATGAGGGAATAAAATATCTTGGTTATCATTTAAAAGATAACAATTACCAAGTTTCTAATTGGCCCTGGATGGTAAAGAAAGTGAAATTCTAGATCAATCATCGACGCAACCAATGGCTCACTTTGGGAGGATGATTGGTCTTGGTAAAATCAGTTTTGGAAGCAATCCTATTCTATTGGTTGGTCCTAGCTAGTGTACCAAAGAGAAGTCTACAAAAATATAAGTGTATGTTTCCATTTTCTTTGGAAAGGCAAAAGGCAAAAAGAGATGCATTTAGCAAGTTGGAAATAGATTGCCAACCCAAAGAAATTAGGAGGATGGGGGCTCGAAAACATTTTCATTTTTACAAAGGCACTAGTTGCCAAAAGTCACTTGAAGAGTATGTTTGATGCTGACCTATGGGGAACTCTAATGTGAGAGAAGTATTGGAAGAATGAGAATGTAGAAGAACGGGTTATATCAGAGATGAAGACATGGCAGGGAGGGTTAAATATTTGGAAGGCATTGGTGTTAGCATTTGATATAATTAAAAAAAGTCTTGTTTGGCAAGTAGGAGATGGAAGAAAAATAGGCTTAAGTAAGGATTTGTGGATATGAGGTGATGATCCCAAAAAAATCTCCTTGAATCTAGCAATTGTGTTAAAGTATGGAGGTATTTCTTTACTTTCTGAAGTAGTTGATCTTGGAACAAATGGGATGTCCCTGAGACCTTTCAAAGCTCTGGGCCTCTCAAGGAATATAACATGGGAATGGACACAATTTGTCTTGTCATTTGCACCTAATGGCATTAGATTGAGCAGAGACCCATATAAACTCATGAAAGGAACTAAGAATGTGGGGTGATGACGACAAAACTAGCTTATGAAGTGATGATGATACAAGAAGTAAAGTGAAACCCGTTTTAGTGGCATAAAGTTGTTTGGAAGTGGCGTCGTCCTTTAAAGATACACCTCTTTCTATGGATGGTGCTAAATAATGGGATCCTCAAGTAGGATAATCTTCAAAGGTGAGGTTGGGAAGGGCCTACAAGATTCCTACTTTGTTGTGATAATCAAGAGTTAGTGACACACTTTTTCGTGGCTGTCTTTTTTTTTGGCAGGCGACGTGGAGAACAATCTTGTTTAAGGAGGTCTGCACAAAGATGTGGTTCGTAGGTCATCAGGGGAATGCCTCATAGAGTGGAAAAAAACCCTAGCCTTGGAGCATTATTCTAGCCTTCCAAGATTGGTCCTTTGGCATATACGATTACACTAGAATTGAACCATCTTTGATAATCAAGTCCCAAATATATGATAGGTGGTGCACAAAAACAAATAAAGTAATTTAGCATAAAATGTTTAAAAAAGAAGAAATTATTTCCAATTGGACCTGAGATAGATACTTCAAAGGCTTGGGCCTTCTTTGATGGAGCCAAAATTCATGTTAGGGATATATTGCAAAGCAGGAGATAGTTCTTGACTTTGCAATGTACATGCTTACAATTTTTTGGTGATTCTCGAGTGGTTATTAATTGGTTCTTGGGGACCAACACATTACAAAAATTGAACCTAAATCTTTGGTAACAAAGAATTCACTAATTAGAGGAATTTTTTGAGGAGTTGGAGGTATCACATATTCACAGGGAACACAACATTTAAGCATTACTCCGGTCTATAGGACATTTAGTGTTTATAGAAAAAATTTGTTGACATGCTTAGAGTGAATGCCAATAACATTTTCTAAAACTGAAGCTATTGTAATAATTGAAACCTTGCCTATTTTTATGGTTGACTTTTTTTATGTTTGGATTGATAGAATTCCATGGCTCTTGATAAGCATGTTTAGGAGGTCGTAATTGAAAAATAATTTGTATACTTTAATTTCAATGAAATAACAAATATGTTATTTTTTCCATAAAATATATATATATATATATTGATTATTGTTTATTTTAAATGAAATACTATATTAAATATCAATTATGATTCACCGAGTGTTGTGGAACGTTATACAATATCATGTAAATGATTTGAGGTGTCACCAAGGGATAATTAATTATAACCAATATAGCTAGTATCTATTTTTATTTCAATGCTTCCACTTTATCGTAAATATTGATACGTAAAATTTTTATATTTAATAATCGAAAAAAATGATGTTGCAAGGTAAAAATATATTATTTTTCTAACCAACTAGTTAGGCTTGTATTAAATACCAATCATTGTTATTAGTTTCTGTTGAATTATATGTTCACTTGCGTTATTATTTGTTGAAAATTTAACAAGTAATTTAAGCTTAACTAATTGGAAAGCTAAATAATTAAAGACGTCAAGTTAAAGTGTACTCTTTTAGGTTCTTAGTAACAATTTCCTTGTAGACCACGCGCATTCTATGATCTTCAATGGGTAATAACTTCATTATTTATTCAAAGGACACATCGGCTAATTACAAATTCACTCATTCTCGTTTACATATTATAAGCCACCTAAATTCAGTCATTCTCGTTTACATATTATAAACAAAGAATTTTTTTGGTGTTAAATAAGCTTCCTAAAGAATATTATAAAATTATAGTAGAAATGATAGTAGAAATAATAAAATAATATTAGATTATATCATTAAATTTGAAAAAAAAAACTACTTTTTTAAATTTGTATTTTAAATTTATTTTTCTATAGGTTTGCTCAAATTTTGAGCGAGAGCACTCATTGGATGCAGAATTTAAATCCTTTTCCAAATAGTACCCATGTTGCATACTTTTGATGGATGTCGCTACACGAAAAATGAGAAATTCATGAAAAAATGTGATTGCAATAACATTTTTCATGTATTTCTCATTTTTCGTATAGTAGGGTCCATAAAAAATATGCAACATGGGTACTCGGATGAAGAATTAAATTCTACATCCAATAAGTGCTCATACTCAAAAAATGAGTAAATCCATGTGGAGATAAGTTGAAAATACAAGTTGAAAAAATAATTTTTATTTTTTATTTTCGATCTTTTTACTTTTTTACTCCAAATATGGTGAATCATCCCCAATGGTTGACATCATCATCTTGAATCATACTGGTTCTTATAAAATTAATTTTGGTTGTACATTTTTGTTTTGAGGCTCATTTTAGACCTCAAAATTTCTCTAATGGTTTCCAGGAATTTAGATATAAATGATGAATTTTTCCTCCTTTAGATATAGAAAGAGTAAATGCAATTTGAATATACAACTATAATTATGTATTCTATGTATCGACATTGTTAAATTTTATAACAATACTTTAATCCCTTGTTTCGACTTTGTAATTAGGATTTTGAAACTATGTAAGGTTATATTAATTTGCATAATTAATAATAGTATATATTTTTATTAAATAAAAAAAAAAAATTTAGTCGAGTTAATGGGGGGCTATTACAATGCTTAATTTGAATAATTGTAATCCTACCTTTGAATTTCATTGACAAATTATTCTGAACTTGTTAAAGTTAATATTTAACATTCCTCTGCAATCCTTGATCTACTACTTTATCACGAAATTGTTCCTTGATTAACAATTTAGAGGGCTTTCTTTGCTATCATCTCCCCAACAATCTTTGATATCTTTCTCACCGAATTATTCCTCCATTAGTAATTAAGAGGGTTTTTTCACTATTATCTCCCCCAAAGATCTTTGATATTGGATAGGAAGTAATTATTTTTTCTTGGGGTAAAAAATTAATTTAATATTTGAGATGAATTTAAAGTACAATCTAAAGGTGCCTTTAGCATGAAAATAAAGAGAAACCCTTAAAAAGGTCTTCCCAAGTAATGTATAAGAAATCCATAGCTCTGTACATCCCTATATCTGCTTAAGTTTGTAAAAAGACTTCCTTCTCATAACAAAGAAATGCATACACCACATCAAATTTATATAGAATACATTCATAGCTATATTTCCAAAAGTAGGGAAATCGTTACATCGCCATAAGATCCTCTAAAGATAGGAAGTAACTATAACAATGAGATCATTTGATTTTTTAGGTTGTAATTCTCCTGAATTTTGTATTTGTTTAATTTATTTCACGATGCTCAGATTCATTTGGATCATCTGTTCTAGGCCATTTTCAGACATTATGGCTAGAATTTTCTCACTCATTTTTGAGTTGTTATTATAACCCAAGATTATGGATAAGATGGATAATAATTTTTGTGGGAGTGGTTTTAAGAAGAACAAATCCATTGGAAAAATATTAGGAAGTTGTTTTACTATGTAACAACCCCCCCATTTATACGAATAATATTTGATATTTGACATATAAATGGGGACCCTTTTTAAAATTTTTATTCTTTGAAAAATAAATCCTAACCCTAAGAAATTGCCTTGAAAACTCTTAGAAAACAACTTAAGTTTAGAATCTTTGTTGCAAGTCGCATTTCACATTTTTCCTATGTAATAATTATAAACATCTTTAAGAAAATACCGAATTGTGATATGCGATGAGACCCCCTCGCTGCGATATACTGATCAGAACGCCTTGAGAACACATGATCGCACTTCGCAGAGTCGCAAACAAATAAGCCATGCCATTGTGTCATCCGTTAACGATTTGAGAAATGCGATATTGCGATTTTTGCAATCACATTTCGCATTATAAGAAGGAAACACTATATTACAACGTTTAAAAGTTGCGATTCGCGGATAAAACACCAAGCATGGGAAGTTACTGTGTTTTAATATAATAATGAACGATTTGACAAGGTAATTAATGTTTATCAGCCTAAGGAGAGGTAATGATGTTTCAAGTTATGGCTAGTTAATGTTGAATATCTCATTTGAAATCCTCCCTCGATTTAAAATAATTTAAGAGAGCTTTTAGCCTTAATTTCCCTATATTGTCTGCGCTGATATATCTCTTCCATTTCAGGCAAGCTTCAAAAGACATGTCATTGCGAAAGGTAATGCAAAAATAGAAAAAACAGAGCATTACAGAGTCTGAGCTATTAGAAATGTCTCCTATATTCTTTGATACAGTCTGCAGCGCTGATGGGGGAGCGACAACATGGGAGGTCATATACAACAAGCTTGAGGATGAGAGTCCCAAAATTACTGTCGTAAAGGCAACAACTAATTCAATAAAACCTTCGAGAGTCCAATTCAAAGATGCTGCCTGTTCTTTCCTTCACATAATAGGAGCAAGAGCGAAGATCCTCCCCTATACCGATATGATTATTTGGGTCATGGAAAATCTCCCTATTGAGGACATGAAATTCAAGAACTCGAGGATGGAGCTCATGGGTCATTCAAAGCTGAAGACCTGAAGCAAATGTACCATATACCTGACCCTCAGGACATATATGACAAGTCATACCTGGCCAACTTTGCAAAGAAAAACAAATAACCTTTCAAGATGATCCAGGGCTAGAGGGTACTGGAGAACAAGTTCAAATTTGACAAAACAGGTATGTATCATGTATCCTCCTTAGCAAACCCGTAAAACTATGCAACTTCTATGTTATGTAGGCTATATGGATTACCTAACAAAGCTAATTTTTCCATAGAATGGATTCCTTCGATTGATGCCTGTGTTAATTCCCACATTATGAATGGGGCCACCATCCTATCTGATAACCTAGCCACTGCCATCATCGAGTATCGTCAGAAGAGATCCTCCTCGCAGAGAACCTTCCTCCATTCTATTTCAGTGCCTACATCATGGATGCCATCTATTTTTTCACTAAATTTCCAATCATGGGTTGGAAATGGATCTTTTAGAACCCCTACCCTATCCATCTCAGCCATAAGCAGATTTGGGAATCCCATTATATACCCCATTTTTATAAAATATGCCATGTTGTTATTTTTCCATTGAATCATTTAATTTTTAATAGAAAGCCCACAGGTCTTCCAAAGAAGCTGCTATAGACCTTCTCCTAGTGGGAAAGTATTTTGTTGAAGGATGGTTTACATACATTAGTGTTTTTGGCAGTACAGTGGACTCGCATGTCCTCCCTTTGTATGTCTCTGATAAATTATTAGCAAGAGAAATAACCCACCAAACTGTGGGAAAAGGCTTGACCAAGACCCTAAAAGGGAGCAGATAGTCATTATGGCCATATTTTCCTATTAGGTGCGGTTACTTTTCATTAGCAAATTTTCACCATGCAACCAAGGAGTTAGTAAGCCTAGAAAGCCTCAGGCTCCATACTCTGCCGAAAAGGCAATTTGATCCAGACAAAATAGCACATAACATTACTACAACAGTAAAGATCAAGCCTTATAGTGACGAGGCTAATAATTTTGAAGACCTTTTACAGTCAGCTGAATCCTTCGAACAAGCATTCGAATGGGCAAAGGCAAATCCGAGTCCTGAATATTTTGAAAGCTTTCAAGAGTTTAGAAACAAAAGGCTCGAAATAATTCCACTGCATTTGTTAAAAATCGAGGACAAATCTACACCCAATGTGACTGTTAACAGCGAGGGACCTAATTCTCACGTAGAGTCTCAAGTGGATATAGGGAAAGCACTGGATATTGGGAGGGCCTAAGACACTGAGAATACAAGGGAATCCAGTAGGAGGTCAGCCGAAAAGCAGGGTATGAGAAACCCAGCTAAAGATATCAGTTTTGAGATCAAAAGCAGCAGTTTGGAGCAGGATCAGGATCAATTCAATAAAAAACAAGACACTCCTAAGACAATAAATGTTAAGGAAACCACATAATATCACACTCCCTTGCATACCCAGAAGATTACAGATTCTGAGCCGATGGATGAGCAAGGGAAAAGTTCGCAATAGACAAAAATAATTCCCACTTTGCCCACCTCAGAAATTGTCTTAAAGGTGACTAAAATTCCTCCTTTAGATGTATTCTATAGCCCACTTCATAAGGCTGTAGTGAGGAGACAGAGGAAAGAAGGAGGGTAGAGACACCTGAGATCCCACCTGGGAATGAGCCGATGGACATAGTTTGGAAGGATATTTCTTCCAATCCAGCTGAAAACTTGACCAAACTCTCATAGTTTACAGGGGCATATGCAACTCAAGCAGATAGCACGAGAAGATAGTGTAGCTCGAGCAACAACTGCAAGTTGAAAAAGCAAATGTGAACCAGCAAGCTGCTGAACAAATCGCTCAATTGCAACATAATATGGAAATGTTAAAGATAATTGATGAAGCAAACATTTCTGCAAAGAATATGCAAGTTCAAGAATTGAAAGAGGCCATTGCCAAATATGAATATGTTTAACAGTTGAATTAGTAGTGGCAAGAGCAGCTGGAGTATTGAAGAACATAGTAAAAGTTGTAAACCACACTTTGTATGCCACCAACCCGGTGAAAGAAGGCAACCTGAAAATACTACTCGATTTAAATGACTTGCATAAAAGTTGGAAGGAAAGAGAGGAAATTCAAAGAGAAGTAATCGCAAAGCTAGCAAAGACTGACTGGGAGGCGTATTGGCAATACCTTGTCAAGCCACACAGCTAAATCATGACCCTTAACTGCTCACTCCATTCAACTCAGCAGATGCTGCCACCTTTCACAGATGCTATTTTCATAAGACAGGTCAGAACACAGTTTTGGGCACCTCCTCAAGTCAAACCGATGGCCGATATATGTGATTTAAAAGAGAAGCTGATAGACATCAAGTCATCATCATAGCCTCTGCTCATTAAGTCACTTTTATTTTTAGAGTTAGTTAACTAGTTAGGAGGAAGGTTGTTTGAAACCTCCTCAAATTTTTGTATAATCTATTTTTGAACATTAGTTAGAATAATATTTATACCCTTCTCATGCATTTAGAGAAGGGTCTAGAATTTTATCAAAAACATTTGTAAAGAATGCACTTCTGTAAGTTTGTGAATGCTTTGATGAATTATGGAACATGATCGTGTCTTTTAAATACCAAACTACTTTCCTTTGTTGATGCACTATTGTATACTTGGAAGATAATTTGATCTGAAGAAAGGAGTTGATTTATGTCATTAGTCAAATGAGAAGAACTTCACACATATGGTACTTCTATCTTGTATGATTAGTTATGTTTTTGTTTAATTAGTGATAACACTTCATTTTCATGAATTGTATATGAGATATGTTCTTTCCGTTAAGCGTTAATTGCACTACTGTATGATGCCTAACTGAAATTGTTTATTTTCATATATAATCATCATATATATGCGATATAGTTTATACATTTCTTTGACTAGTTATTTATTCAAAGAAATTATCTTTACACGTTATCACCTCTGTCTAATGAGTGATTGATCTTTATTATCACATGTCAAATAGATATCTTTTAAGATCGCATATCACATAGAAATACCCGAATTTATATTAAATTAAGTTAGCTAGGCTTTTCATGATAGAATAAGCCATTTAGTTATCACTATCCTTATTGCAATCACTTGAAAACCACCCACTCTCATTTTAAAACACACTCTAGGAAGCTGGTCCCATCATCCCCAATCGGAGCCACCACTTCAAACGGAAAAGCAGTTGTCTTAAGGTCTGGACCAGGTTGTTATCCCCCATGTTGGAGCAACAGAAATCTGAGGCTTCAACAAAAGTGAATTAGGGCCAAGAAGGAATCATTCAAGACATCACCTTTTTTTACCTAAAGGCCAATAATTTATCCTCTTCATGAAGTTATTTTCTTGAACCAAAACTCGAGATACTGGTACTTGAAATACTGCGAAAAATAACCGTTGACTCATCCATAAAAAATTATTATGAGCTTTTGCATGATATAATTCAGCTAGCGACACAATTAGATCAAGTTTGCAAAAAAAACTTTAGGACAATAGCTTGGTTTAATAAACTAGCTTCAAGGCAAAGTGACTTAGAATCTTCACATATCTCTTTCTCTATATAGCGTGTGTATCAAAAAATTCTAGCCAGACATCCATTAAAGGTTCAAACTCTAAAAATCTACCACCAACATATGATAAAAAAACATTATTCTCCCAAAAGCCATTTCAATATAGTGCAATAACGAAAATAAGATTTCTAAGAATATATTTGAACTTACCATATTTCTTGTCGACTATTAGAACAAAAGGTAGTCTTTGTTTGAAAATTTTTATAACTTGAAAATGATGAGGATGGCATATATGTAATTATAGTAATTTAGGTTACCATGTAAAAATCTCCACATTGGATGGCCTATATTAAATGTTGCATAATAATGATAAATTATGTAATTTAATTTGTCAAATATCACCATATACACATTTTTTTAGATATTGTTTACCATCGTGGGATCAGAAGTAATGTGGCATGTTTACCTTTAAATATTGAGCATGTCTAAGCCTGAAACTATTATCAATTTGAACTTGTTGAATATTTAACAATTCAATATTTTAGGTTTATGTATTGCAATCATTCTTTCTGTTACTTCAAGTCCAAAATGAACTATGATCATGTGATGAGTTGAATCCATGCCTATATGTTCTATTGGTCTTATAATTATACATATCAATATAGTAAATTGAAGTCTAAATTTAATTCACATCATTTAATCTGATCCATTCAAATCATAAGATCTATTAGGCATGCATTTTACATTCTAGGTGCTTTTTTTTTCAACAGAAAAATAAATCTCTTTTCATTATGGTAAAAGTAGTTTACATATCCATGGATCTGTAACTTGATGGCCTAGAGTCATTATAATATGACGACCTTAGAAACTACATGCACTTGTGATCAGTGCCATAAAATCTGTAAACGTAGACAAAAAATACACCTGATCTATAATCTAGAATAACTAGGATTGGATGATCAAAACACATGACTAGCAAGGTTTAGAGGATTGAGCCTTAAAAACCCAAAGCATAAAACAAAAGACCATCCCGAACCCTAGCCAGGTAGGGGAGAAAATGATAAAAAAGAACTTCTCCAATGAAAAAAACAAAGAATAATTGATAACAAAAGGCATACTAAAAAGGAAAAAATGTCAGATGAAAAGCCAGAATAGAACCTGTGCTATAAATTGAAGGACCCTAAACCACATATAGGTTTGTTGAGGAGGATGTAAAAATGTAACAAACCTAGTAGACAGGAAATCCCACGCGTGGAGAGGGCATCGACCATGGAATTCTACTTGCAATATACATGAGAGAAAATAGACATTAGAGAAGGAGAAAACTAAGACATTGATATTTTGCTGCCAATCAAATAAGGATGATACCTCCATAGAATTCCTTCCGTGTACCCACTCGATGACATATTTGGCATCATCAACAATAAGGATTTCCTCAATGTTGATCTAAGAAGCACACTGCAGTGCCCCGCCACCACCTCTGCCCTGCAATTAGAACTAGAGCCACTAGACAAAAAAAAATGGTAGGCCAGTGAGGGGTTCAGTTCAATAATGACGTCACATCCGCACTTTCCATAAGAAGTTGTGAGAGTTGATATATATTATTATATATATATATATATATATCATATATATATTATATAATTATATATATATATATATATATATATATATATATATTATATATATATATATATATATATATATAATGGAAAATATTAAATAAATTCTAGTATTTATTTATTTTTAATTTAAATATCTACAAGAGTTTCACTCGTACTTGTGTGGCACAGGGTAGATTCCGCCGATACCACTATAACCTCTAAGTGAACCCATATGTGCCCCCATACACGACCCACACAAAAAAACTGGGTTTTTGAACCTTGAACCTCAAATTTTCACAACTTCTTCATATCAAAATGATCATAACTCAAGCTACACTCTTAGGGGAAATTTTAAATAGAATTTTAAAAGTGAACCAAAATGGGAAATATATGTGTATATAACTCATGAAAATATTAGAATTTCTTCATTAACACATTAATAATTAAAATAATTCTATATTGGTTACCACATTCGCAGGGTTTTCCTTTGGTTTTTAAATTAGATATTCACCATGTTTTAGTGTTAAAGGTGAACTTAATATAGATCATATATTTGTATAAACCTTTTTCCCAAGAGGCTATTATCCACATATGCAATGTTTTTTAAAGTTGAAGCTACAACTAATCCACTTATAATATAATCAATTCCAAAGTAGTATGTGCAACAATATGTCTAGAAAAACCATTATAACTATAAAAAACTGTAATCATAACAACAAACAAGTAATTAATCAAGCAATAGCTATAACAAAAAAACTAATTTGAAGTACCCATAGGTCCTTTTCTTGATTAAAGAATGGCCATTGGTCCAAACTAGTACTCCCAAAATCGGTTTTAAACCAAGGGGAAATTACACCCAATGGTTAATTTTCCACCAAACCAATGTAGTCACTTAAACCAAGGGTTTCCCATCTATGCAAGGCTTATGTTCAATAAGGTGGTGGATAGGAATATAGAGCACTCAACAGATGACTCACTCAAGTGATAGAATAATCCAAGGACCATGCATCTACTTGACCAACCATAGCATGGTGGAGACACTCCTAGACTTACAACACTAACATACCAATTAGGGTTATGCTGTGTAGGAATCTTACTATCACTAAAGCCCTCAATGAATGCTCCTGGATATGTAAGTATCTTACACAACGAGTACTCTTTGTTAGGCAAGTACCATACATGATAGTGGTATATGAAGGTCCCAAAATAAATGAGAGGCAAACACAAATGAACATTATTACCCCTAGTTACACAAGTACAATCCTAGCCTTATAAATATACATAAACTAGGGTATAGTAGCTATTAATATACTATTTCAATATCATATTCTAGAAAATAGGTTCCCCCTTAAGTAGTATTTTCAAAACATCCCTTCATAAACCCAACCCTTCTCTCAAGCTATTCTCTCAAATGCATCCATACAACATGAATGGTTGTAATACATAGTAGAAATGAATAAAGTTGACAACCAATGAACGTAATAAACGTAATAAACAAGAAAAGATGATGCAACAATAATAAAATAAATGTAAACAAGAAAATGAAAGAGAGAAAAACAAATATAATTAAATGAAAATTAAAAATAAAGATAGGAGAGAAAGTTGGGGATTGGGAAATGGAAGGACAAGGATGCTTGACCTTCTCATTACCTCCATCTCTATTGATATATCATTGTAATTATACTTTCAAAGGGATTATTCTAGAAAATAGGTGAGGATGCGATACAACCATGGGACGCATTTTAACCTAATATAGTTCAAATGAAACGTGAGAAACCATTGGAAGTTGGTTTTCTTGTTTGGGTTTTCAGGATAAAATATCCATGTTTTTGACATGTTTGATCTTAAAGTTGTGTAAATTATTTTCTTGTGGTATGCTACTCTTTTTTATGTTTCATGTGTTGGTCTAATTTTGGCAATGGATGCTATATAATATTATAATTCCCAACCATGTTAATTGAATGGATATGATGAATATTAAACTGTATCATTGACATCTTGTTGGGTGTGGAGCATGATTATTTAGAGGTCCTTGTTTCAGCCAGATGTATACCCCAGGAAGTTTGTACAACCCTCCATGCGGGGGGGGTGGGGGGGGGCAGGGGGACTTGTCCCCCCTGTGGGGGTTCGGGGGGGGCCCATCCCCCGAAGCTAAAAATAGATGTAAAATTGCCTTGTAAAAGTATAGTAATTTCTAGTCAATCTGGGCCGTTCATTAGGCAGATGATTTGACGGTAGAAATTATGTTTAGTTTAGGGTTTTTTGCCCTAGAAGGAAACCCCTCCCTTTGTATGAGGGCATTGTATTGAGGTTGTATAGGAGATGTGTATTCTCCAAGCGAGAAATAGAGAGGTGAGACTGTGAGAGAAAACAAAGGATATTACAGCGGATCTGCTGTAGGTTGTGTCTCTTCATTTTGCTGGATAATAGAAAGGAAGGACTTGCTGTTCGGGGTGGACGTAGCCTAAACTGGGTGAACCACGTATATCTATGTCTCTCTAGTTTTATGTTTTTTCTGTGTTTATATTTTTGCAATATTCTATGTGTTCCATTGTTTTGTAATATATAATTTACTAACAACTGGTATCAGAGCCAAATGTCTATTTGGCTGACAAACTCGCAGGAGAGAAGGGCCCCTGGTTCGAATGTGAGCAATGGCGGAAGATGGTAAGTTTAGGGTCAAGAAATTTAACGGCCAAAACTTCTCGCTATGGAAGATGCAGATTGAAGATTATCTGTATAAAAAAGATCTGTACCTACCATTGGGCAGAAAAACAAAGATGTCGATGGGTATGACAGATGAAGAATGGAATCTTCTCGATAGAAAGGCACTCGAAACAGTACGGTTGTGCCTTGTAGCGTTGGTCGCCTTCAACATTTCGAAGGAAACAATGACAGAGGGTTTGATGAAGCCGTTGGAGAAACTATATGCTAAACCCTCGGCCTCAAACAAGGTATTTCTTATGAAATGGTTATTTAATACGAAGATGTCGGAAGGTGGATCTGTTGCAGACCATTTAAATGATTTTAATACTATTACAAGTCAGTTAAGTTCTGTAGGGGTAAACTTTGATGATGAAGTTAGAGCTCTGTTATTCTTGTGCTCATTACTAGAAAGTTGGAATGGTTTAGTAATGGCCATTAGTAACTCTGTTTCTGGATCTAGTAGTTTAAAGTTTGATGATGTTGTCGGTGCTATCCTTAGCGAGGAAATGCAACGAAAAAGCTCTGGTGAGACATCGGGTAATGCTTTGAGTGCAGAGTTTAGGGGGAGAAAAATGGAAAGAGGAAAGAGCTCAGGATATCGCAGTAAATCAAGGAAAGGCAGATCCAAGTCCAGATCGGGGATAGTCTGCTGGAAATCCGGAAAGAAAGGAAACCTAAAGAAAGACTGTAGATCTCAGAAGGGAAAAGAAGGAGATGCACTGCAAGAAAACAATCATGAAGCAAATGTGACAGGTGAGGTGTTACAAGATGCTTTGATTCTTTCTTTCGAAAATATTACTGATTCCTGGGTGGTAGATTCAGGGGCCTCATTCCATGCCACACCTGATAAGAAATACTTTCATGACTATGTTCAAGGAGATTTTGGACAAGTTCGTTTGGGTGATGATAAACCCTGTAAAATTGTTGGAATGGGTAAGGTTCTTGTAAAACAACAGAATGGAAACCAATGGTTACTAAAGGAGGTAAGGCATGTTCCAGATCTAAAGAAAAATCTGATTTCAACAGGGCAGTTAGGCGGTGAAGGTTGTGTGACAACTTTCACAGATAAAGCTTGGAAGGTCACCAAAGGAGCCCTGGTAATAGCAAAAGGCGAAAAGGTTGGTACATTGTATTTATGCAATGGTATTTCTAACTCTGTTAATGCTTTAACTTCCAAAGGAGCAGATGCAGCATTATGGCATCATAGGCTTGGACACATGAGTGAAAAAGGGATGAAGATTCTTCACTCAAGGAATTTGTTGCCGGGTTTGAAGAATGTTGATTTGGACTTCTGTGAGAATTGCATTTATGGAAAACAGAAGAGAGTCAGATTTCTCAGAGTTGGGAAAGAAAAGAAGAATGAAAAATTGGAGCTTGTGCATACAGATGTATGGGGACCTGCTCAGGTATCATCTCTCGG